>VYYJ01000180.1:0-88092 GCA_021029165.1 Cyphoderus albinus
GTAAGACAGAGTTTGATACTAAAGCAATGTGAAGATGGATGAAGGAGGAAGTCGTTTCCCGTATCCTGCAAGCAGAAGCAACTCCATTCCAACTTACTTATTATGAACTTACTTTTTCTGCTTTTCCCATTATACAACCAGTGGTGAAAGTGAGTCGTGTCTATTACTTGACTGCACAAGTTACCTTACTACTACTTGACTGAATGTAGCCGTTAAGGCAAAGGGATTAATGTAAAGGAGGTATTCATTTATTTCACCCAAGTTTCTGCTTGTACTTTAAAGATTCCATAACATAACACTGAACAAACGACATAAGACAATAACAACAACTACTTCATTACTCCCCTAAGATATTTCCTTCTTCTTCTGTCTAACAAAGCTTTCTCCGAAATTTCCCTGCTATTCAACATTCATCCACATGCACACACTCAACTTTATTTAAGGCCAGGCAGCGAGGCCTAAAGCAAATAGCTTTAAGGCTCTTTCCTCCTCTGCGCCAGACTACAGAGAATCAACTCATTTTGACTCTCTCTCACTCTTGGATAAACTTCACCTTTTCTCTAAATGTGTCTACTACAGAGGGAAAATTGGAACGAAACGTGAGTATCTACGTCTACAAGAAGTGTGCGGCACACTGCCTTCAAGAAAGATGGGCATCTGCGTTAGACATTGTCATATAGACAAGTGGTTAATGTACTCGCAGCAGAATACAAACTATAAACTCAACGCAGCCAACCGCCCACTCACTCACTCATTCAATCTCTTTACTCAACTCAGTTCAGTCTCACTCTTTCTCTCAACTGAGTACTCTGCATCTGTACTTTTTTCGTTTCTATAAAAGTGAAAAGGAAATAATAATGTGTCCATCGGTACGTACATACGTACGCTACATACTCCAACCGCCTTATTCCATTCTTAAGGAAACATTCTCCATTTTCCTCTGTCATTCCATTTTTAGTGGATGGCGATGATGATGATGAAGACGAAGTGGGAAAGTGTATGAAGAAAAGGTTTTTAGGTTAAAAAGAAGATAATATAATGCGGAGAAAAAGAGATGAGAGAACAACTAACTTTACTTTTGGACACACTTACTTAAAAAGTGTATGAAGAAAAGGTTTTTAGGTTAAAAAGAAGATAATATAATGCGGAGAAAAAGAGATGAGAGAACAACTAACTTTACTTTTGGACACACTTACTTTTTCGTCATTCTCAAATTTAACAAGCGAACAAAGTTGATGCTGAAGAAAAGAGGACGACAACGAAGAAGACTTAAAGTAAAAGTAAACTATCAGCGAGTTTCTCTGCTTTTCGAGTGGTCTCTGCTGCTCCACTCTCCAGCTTGCCATGTGCATGCATACCGACAAGCTATAAGCTAAGGTACAACGAAGCGGGCAGAAGCGCACTTATGAAGAAATGAATGTTAGATGAGTGACTCGTCTCGTCTAATGTCAATGTATACGGAACATTATCATCATCAACATCCCGATATAAGAGTGTACGCAGCATTAGGGTACGTAACATAATGTAACATTACGTAGCGCTGGTGTCTGAGTGTGAGTAGTGTTCAGAGAAAAGGGAGCACGAGATAGTGGAAGCAGAGAGTGGACTTTTGAGACTTTCTCGTTTGCCCATGAAAGTCACTTGTATACACACACATACATACCTAGAAGAATGAAGCACCAGGGGTATTTTTGTTTCGGTCTAGTAGCAGTAACCGGGAGTGAGGGCAAAGTTTGACTTAATTTGTAGAAGGTTATGTTGAGAGAGAGAGAGAGTAAAAGTTCACTTTTCCCAGTTTATGCATGCATATGTAGCTAAACGTTTGCTAATGGATTCAAATGAAGATGGAGTCGAGATGGGTTTAAAGTGCTTTATACACATTTATCCGTCACTTCCTCTCCAATTCGTTTCTCCTTCTGGGGAAACAGAAAAGTAAGCGAATCACTCGCTACTTATAATAATACAATTTTTTTCTCTCAGAGTATTGTACATTCATAATGTACTTTACATGGTCTTACAAATATCATTCTGCCGTCTAGGTAAAAACATAAAAGCAGAAAACACAAACAATTGGATTCTAGTTGTTTTGTCTTTTTATGCACTTGTGTCGGTACATTATGTACGTAAGTACGTCAATTCCCAATTTGGATAAGAAAAATCAACACAGTTTATATTTAATGTTTTATATCTCGTTCACTTACTTTAATAAAGTAGTGATCAGCCACATGCATAGCTTCTTTATTAGCTCCGGTAATGACCAAAGTTTCTTTTTATGTACATCGCATTTCCCCACAGTTGGTCAAAATTGACGAATTTTGTCACACAATTACCGGAACTGAAAAAGTGTCACGTTTCATTTCAGATTGATGGATGGAAATTAAACGCCCAGTGTGTGCTCTCCCTTGTACGAAAGTATCATGTGGTGACAAACTTCAAATTAAACAACCTCTGCCACTTATAATTTCTATGCTTCGCTCAAGTCGATAATGAGCTGTAATCTTCTTTAATGCTCCGTTTGGTCAAATCCATTACGTTTGGATTGCTCACTTACCGAAGAGATGAAACCGCGGACTAACTAAATTGAACACGAATAAAGTTATTTCAGTCAATACACAACCTCATTAATTGAATCCACGAAATAAACCTAATAAATGACATAATTTTCCCCAAGAGAGAACATAGTTTGTTGTGTGGAGAGAGCAGAGCAGAGCAGCACATTTTTTTTTCTAAACGCAAAATGGTTGAACGCATTTAGAATGAATCGTCATTGGAATACGTAGCATAATGAGTAACCTTTTATGTGCTTACGTTTTGACGCAAATTTACATTATTTTGGTTTTGCCAAGCACGACAATGCAATTCCTTTTCTTTCTTTTATTCCTCTCACTTTTATTTTTATTTTATTTAAAAAAAGAAAAGTAACGACAAAGCCTGGCATTTTTTTCACGGCTCAGATCTTTGAGTAAGTACAGTTGACACCGTAAAATAAAGCTTGTGTATAAACTAGGCGACACTAATGACCCCAGTAGATGCAACGTTATGCACTCTCATAAATAAGTAGTGAGTATAAAAAGTGGGGAGAAAAAAAATAAGATGAAGGAGCATGAAAGATGACGGCATCAGAGCAAGAGCTGGAGCGGCGGTGGTGGCAGCGGTGGAGGAGGATGCTAATAAAACTAAAACGTAATACCAACAAAATGCTCTGTTGATGGGATTGCGAAATGAGCACATCTATAATGTCTCTTGTGTTTCCTTTTTTGTCTGTCTCACCCCTTTTCTCTATTTGAATATTAGATGTGGCCGTCAGAGAAGAATACATTACATAAATATATCAAACCAAAGGAAAGGAATGAAACGTGAAAGTGCCAAGCGTATAAACAAATAGTGTAATGTAAGTATAATTTTATATGCCCGCACGCCACTACCTCTGCTTCTGCTTACTCCTGCATATGTGCTTGCTAAGAAGCCACAACCGTTTTGAGGGACAAGAAAAGATAGGAGAAAACAGAATGGAAGAAAGCGGTCGTATAATATATGAAGATTTCAAGTTCGACCTGACTTACTAACTCGAATATCTTGAACGTCTTCGTTTTCTATAGCTGGCGGCATCAAATGGAAGTAAATTCTTTTTGCATATTTGTCAGCTATATTTATTATTATTATTTTTATTATTATTATTAAGTAACTGAATAGCCTGGCCAGGACTCAGCGGCACGGTATCTCAAAGAAGTATTATATTTCGTCCATGTTGTGTAAGAAATGTATTAAATGTAATCTAATAATATAAGTATTCAGAAAATGCAACATACTACAAGTGACAGTAACATGCGGCGTAGTAAGAAAATAGTAGATCTCAGCCTTTTTACTAAAAAATACGCTCAAGCTATCTGTCTGTTCAGTACATAATGCTGTTGTGTGTCTGTCGTGGATTGCCGTCTCAGGGGACGCTGCACTGAATTCTTAATAAGCTACAGCTTCCTTCTTATTGTAGTAGTAGTAGTAATAGTGAGTGAGTGGTACACAGTGTACTGTTCGAGCTGGAGCAACGGGCTGCTTGCTCCTACAAGACTACATATCTCCTTTTGGTGGTAGTTGTATTTTGAGTACTTTCTCATAACCCTTCATCTTGCTTTTTCTTAACTCTTATTGGATGCTTGGTTGCTTTTCTTGCTAGTTTGCCCCTTTTTCCGTTTTTAGAGAAAGTTTTGTAGCAAAGATAGGAAAGAATATCAAGGGGAAAGTTCATAAGTACTGGTTGCACAGCTGACTGACTTTGAGCCTTTCACTCCCTTTACGTAAGTCAGTCCGTTTTAATACTACTGCACCACTCGTGAGTGAGTGAGTCGACTCTGGCTCCCTTTAAATAGAGCACTGGCTGAGTAAGAAAAATATATGCATCGTGTTTCACTTTGTATAAGAAAAAGGAAAGGCATAACTTTACAAGGAAGAAAATGAGATGTAATATTATATTACATTATAAAAGGTTGTCTGATGAGTGGCTCGAGGATGGCTGGCAAAACTTGTGTGAATCATGAATCCTCTTCTGTCGTCCTGATAGCAGTAGCAGCAATAGCAGACAAGAGGAAGAAAACGAAAGACAAGGCGAAGAACAATGTGAGTTTTCCTGTTTCTTTCAGATACTCTATGAAAATGGATGTGAGCATTCATGTTTGAAATCTGGAGGTTATCATCAAACTCAACTCACCATTCCATACAAAATTCATAGCCGTCTTTTCTTTTTCTTTCTTTCTTTCTCTCTTTCAAGGGGAATTCTCGAATTCAGCGCGCGTTTACATTAAAAACACAAAAGCAGAGTGCTGAATAAAATATGTATCTAACTAACAGACCAGGCCAGAACTGCAGACTAAAGTTGAACTGAGTGAGGCAGTAGGTATTTTGTATGCGACAGTAATCATAATAAAATGCAAGAAGAGCACATTAATGAAATCTTGAGAAGAACATGTGAACAGGTGTCGAAATATTCTAATATAATACTCCGCAGATTGCATTATAACAGCGTATTAAGTAAGTGTAAGAGGGAGAAAAGAAATGTTTGCACATTACTTACGTCACGTAGCACGTCTCCATAAATTCAATTCTTCATAAGAAATAAAAGTAAAAAAGAGGAGAAAAAAGGAAAGAATAAAAGTTTTGTTGTCTTTTTATAGAGGCTGAAGAAACCGCAATGTCTCGCTCAGTCGTTCCTTTCGTTTCGTTCCTTTTCGGAGGACAGAGCAGGCAAGCAGCAGCAATGAAAGAATTAACGCAGAATCTCCAAAGATGAAAGCACATGGTAATAAACCAAAAAATGTCTGTTTCTTATTGTCTCGTGTCCAAAGTGCTAAAGAAAAATAAAAATACTGAGAAAGCACTTCTCTCCGCTCGCATCGCATCGCATCCATCCAGTTTTTCTTTTTTATACGCTTTGCAGCAGGAGCAAAAGAAAAGTAAAGTATTGCAGCGCGCCGTGGCCGTATTTCCCTCCTGCAATCTCTTGTATTTAGTCGCCCATTCCTTTTTCAACTCTTCTCTTGGTGGAGTAGTATATTAAGTGTATACATTATTTTCAGTTCATGCTCTAATGGTGTGATGGCCACAGCTAACATTATCACTTCCATTTTACTTGTGCAAACGATGTCGAGAAGATTGTAGGCTGTTGCACAAGTGAGAGCGTAGCCCGGAGTCTGAGCTGAGTACGGGCAAAAGGAAAAGCAAGAAAGAACACAACAGACATTTTTTGAAAAGGCGAAATACTTGTATTATATTATTATCACAAATTCCTAACAACTCGCTCTCATGGAGCCAAGACGTCATGCAGCTCCTTTAACACGTTTTTGTCAAAACTCCAGCAAAATGATGAATTGTTGCGGCTTGCCGAATAAGGGAAAAACTACAAACTTAACACCACTCCTCAATCACTCTTCTATGTACACACAGAGCACAACAGAAGAGAAAACGGAGCTATAGTCGTAAAAAGCAGTGTGCCGCTACACATTATGAATCTATAAACACATACACTCACACAATATAACAACAAGGACCACCACCGCCACCATCACCATCACCATCTATCTAGAGGAGTCTCCGCGGACGTGTGTAAGCGCATTTAGTACACAATATAAAGTACATTTTATTCTGCAAAGGAAGAAAGAAGCAAGAAGAAGATCGAAAGCAAACACATCATGTTATGTTGTTGCAGAGAGGAGACGGCTATTATTATTACTACTATTATTATTATTACTGCCAAAACTGGAAAATAATATACATTCGTCTCCATGTATGTCATAACTGAAAAAAGAGAGGAAGCGCCACTGGAATACCAAACCATTTTCCAGACTTTCTACTTCCATTACTAAAAAACCTACAACTCTCATATTGAGACTTGCTCGACTCGACTTGAAAAGATAAATTCATAACTCGTTGCGAAATATGGTATAATATAAAAGATTGTAATAAAATGGATTTGTTTATATACCGGGAAAATAACCATAAATTACTTTTTGTTTACCAGTATTTCACCAGATCTTTCCAAAATGTTGATCATGTCCGTTCGCTTGGTCCGTGAATGGAGTTAGAGTGTATAAGTATTTCACGAAATAAAAATGTAAGCACATTGACAAGGAAATAATGCACAACTTTTCAGCATTTTAAAGATTCACCGTTCAGTTGATATGCTAATATGGTCATAGAGCAAGACCAAGTGGAACAAAAAGTTTTTCCACTGTAATAATATCTATAATCAATATAGACATAATGTCACGTTGATCCATCAATGCGAATATTTTTTGAAATGTCTGTAAGGAGAAGAAGACAAGAGTTTTCCAGAATTGACAAGCCGAGCTGAGCTGAGTTGAGCTTAAGGAGAAGGAAAGCAGGAGGCAAGATCATTATATAAAAAAGCCTGGTTGCTCTTCTTGAATGACGTAGTTAGTTATTAGTTGGTCCTCCGTCTTAGAAACACTCGAGCAGAGCAATGATTTTCTCCAGATTATAAAAGGGAAACTCATTAAGTTTCAAAGATGCAAAAAAAAACTCTAAAAAAGGACTTTACTCTCCGCATCCATCCATCGCTGCGTATTACGTGGATGACTGAGTTGACTATCTGAAGTAATAGGTTGAGTGAGCAGATAGATGGATAAAGAGATGGATGGATGCGTGTGGTTGTTGATATGTTAGGAAAAGAAGAATTAAGGGGGATGAATGAGTACATAAAATACTGGTAATTCTAAGCCTCCTCTCTCTCAAGACCCTTCCTACTTTTTCTTTCTATTCCATGTGATGCATCATCGTCATCGTCATTATCCTAGGTTTTTCATGTGGATTAAGGAAATGATGACGATCACGATGAAGATGAGGTACTACTAGTCGCTCGCTACTAACTTCCACACACAAAAACTGTGATGCTCCTATAATAACTTTTTTCCGTGGTTCATTTGTGTTCCCAGCAGAGTTCTACCGTTTTGTATTTTCTTATTGCTTTTATTCCCTGACATTTTTATTCACCAGAAATGGTAGCTGGCTAAAGCCAACGAAACAAGAATGTAGATGGGAAAGAATGAAAAATGAGACTGACACTGACGTGTTTGTAAGAAGACGCAGCTCTTGCTCCCCATTCCCTACAACACAAAACTTGTGGTAAGGCACATGTAAACTTGCTTCCCCTTCTTAGTCTCCATATTATGCCTAAGTACATAGATCAATGATTGTAAATGAAAGTTGCTTCATCATCAGCATTCTTACTTGACGGACTTTAGCTGGATAGAGATGAAGAGAGTATAAAAATAGCACACAGCTAGTGTGCATGTATTTAGAAGATTTGAGGATGGGAAGGAGAAAAAGTCTAAAAGAAAGCTTCCAATTTAACCAGGTACTTTTATTATGCTTCCTTTCCCTTCTTTTCACTCACTTCACTCACATCAGACCTTCCCCATGAAGCAGCAGCATTACATCCGTCTATGTCGCCTCTCCTTCCTGCACCAACGACCTGCCTACGTGGGATTTTACAATTTTTTCATTTCCTGTGTAGTCTTGCAAGATGAAGAAAATCCTTGTGTAGTCAATATTAATACATTACAGCCTTACAGCTTACACAAATTCATTTCTTGATAAGAGAAAGTAATATCTCCATCACCGTCATCGTCATCGTCATCCCACAACAAAATCCACGAGACAAGACAAGAAAAAGCATTTTTAATTTTTGGCCCGCTATTCCATCCCCTCCAAAATTTTGAAATTGTTTGTTCAAGTCAAATAGATTTCCACTTATTTAGATATCCCTGTTTATCTGGGAGTAAAAAAGTCTACGATGACGATAAATGTGCTATGCCTATTTATTGTTTTATTGTGCTGTCTGCATGGCCGAATTCTATACAGAATGTGTGGGATGTGACTGTCAAGACAAAAGTAATTCCAGATTGCTCCAATTTTCGATAAGGGTCGCCACACAGAAAGTATCTAAATTGTGAAATCATGGAAATAAATACCTCCAACTTAAGCTGCATCATTTTCCCCGATGACGATGACGATGGCCCATGGCACAACATTATCAATATCAATATACATAAATATAAGTTTGACCCAGATTTGTGCTTGCTGGCTCATGTAAACGTATTAAGAGTTTTCTAGGTACGACGAATTCCAGCCAACAGTACCCACACAAATTCAGTAAAAGAGACAGCAAGAAAAAAGGACAGTTCATCAGTTGCCTGCCTGCCTCCCTGCTTGTAACGCGCTACATTTTCTTTCTACTTTATATTCTCCCATAAAATAAAATAAAATAACAACGCTACAAGGTCGGATTAGTTTAATTCCAAATTCCAATCCTCCGCTGCTGTCATTCCATTTCTTTCTCTGGAAGAAAAAAATCCAATCAAAATGGCCTGAAGTTGGTGGAAGTTAACATGATAATATTAATTTATCTGGAGGACAAGCCTTTTAGCCTTTACGACATGCTTTGTTTTCTTTTCTTTGATTTGTCGGCCTTGCAGCTGTTGGTTAATTAGACTTTTGCTAAATTACTGAAAGTGTTGCAGCTTTAATTCGTGAAAGACTTGCATTAATGAATTTTTGCTGCGTGTCTTAGAATAGAATAGTGTAGAATAGAAGAGACATTGGAGGAGGATCGAGTCACATCGTGCGGTGGTGGTGTGTGTGCATAGGAGAAAAAAGGACAAAGAATCTTGAGTTTCACTCTGCTCCACTCACTCCCTCTTTCTCATTGCGGGGCTACAAAATTTCCCAAAGTTGTTATTAGTATATTCAAGCGCCTTGACTGGAATGACTGTTTTATGAAATTACTTTTTCTTTTCAAGCGCAGCATGAGCGTCTACATGGCATCCATTTCTGCAAGTATTTGCATTGAAATTTACATTAGAGGCAACCTCAATCTTAGCAAGTTGCTTTTAGCAGCTTCGCAGCACAGAGTCGTATTTCTAAGAACAATAACGTTCAAATCCCTCCCTGACATCATCGTCATCATCTTCCTCTACAGAAAATAAAAGAATCAAGACAATGCGCTCGAGATGTACATTGTCCTTGCTCGGTTAGGTCTCTCTCTGTAAGTAAAAGAAAGCAGTTTGAAAAAGTAAGAATGGAAATGAGTCACAGTAACAGAAAGAAAAGCAATATTCGTAAGGCACGAAGAGAAGAAAAAGCTTACGGAAAAAGATTTTTGTGTATGTGTACAGTAAAAGTAAAAGCTTTTCTTCGCCTTTCATCTGCATTGTATGTTTAGTGTTTCCACTGCAACTTTCCCTATAATATCATGATGATGGCAATGAGAATAGAAATTTTTTTCCTCATCTTCCTCCACTTTTTTTCATACATACATTTAGCACAGTGGAGCTTTTACTCGAACGAAACCAAGTTTTAGTCATGTCCATGTATTACATTTTAGTCTTATGATAATGTGCTTCGTGGAAAATAGTGGTAGTGGTAGTGCTACTTGTTTTACTCTTTCCCCTTCCCATTTAGTAAAATGCTTACTTGCATCATCTCCATCTTGAAAAGAAAGAAAGAAGAAAAAACTTATTGTGCTCCTTCCATCCATTCATTCATTCATTCAGAATGAGTTCTTAAATTTTCATCTTCCACAACAGCGTGCTGAAACAATAGAATGTGCTCAACTACTACTACGACTACTACACAATATCTTTGTACTTGTTGGCCTACCCACTTTCTCTGCCGTCGACTTTCCTAATATTAGACAATACTCGTACATACGTGCTTCCTACTCATTTTGAATATGTAGCCCATTTTCCTTCCTGTTACGTTTTCATCGCTTGCTCGCAATGCGATGGCGAAGGTAAAAAACGGAGAGCTGAAAACTGCTATCTTTGTAGTGCAGGACCCCTAATGATTATCTCCATCGTCATTATCATCATCGTCATCATCATTGTGAAAAGAATGGAGGAATATCCAAGATTTCACTGTTTTCTCTATATTAACTCTTTCCGAGGTCTTAGCACTTCTTGCTCTTTACCTACTGTGTACCACTCAACCACACTGGGTAATCATTATCACGAACGAGAACACCAAGAAACTGATTTCGAGTGGTTGGTATTTCTTTGAAAAGCGAATATTTTGAATAGACTACATCACGGCGATAAATGTGAGTGAAGGGAGAAGAAGAGTGTCCTTGCTTTTACTCTCAGTGGAGGGAAAGACACGAGGCGTTAGTCAGAGACGGAGAAAGAGGGAGGTAAAAGGGCACCAGAGAACTTGCATTTTTCTTTACTCTCTCTGTCTCAGTGTGCGTTCAAACAATTTACATTAACTGTACCATAACCAAGAGTGGTTTGCTTTTATATACGTCATCGTACTTACATTATATTTGCTCAGTGTCTGCTCTACCTCCACTTACATTACATAATTCGGAAGTGAAATGGGAGAACACCTACCAAAAATTACTTCTGGTCTTCCTCATTGTTCCGAAGATGAGTTCACCTAAAATACCTTCGTCGTCCCCGAGAACCGGTTTTTTAGGTTCTTGCAAGGATGCATACGGTAATAGATATATAAAAGTATGGGATGAGTGGTCTTGATAACACAGCGAATAAAAAGAGAACTTTCCAAACTTTTCCAATGATGATGATAATGGGGATGCTTTGGTTGTGGTTGGCTCGTGTAACAACATTGTCATTGAAAAATCACTCAGCTATATTAAAACAGGGAGCTTGTGTCCGGATTTCTGGTTAGCTTGGCAGGTATATAGATGATGATCATCATCGTCATCATCATCATCATTATAATAATAATAACACTAAAGCAGCTTTTTAGACGTTGCGTGCTCTCCCTTCATCATTTTCAACGAATCAATGTGCTTTTCAGCTCTTTTCCAATCTAAACCGTGTACACACACGAGAATTTTAGATGACGACGTCCGCCAAATTATGTACCCATGCCTCCTCTTTCACAATAATATAATACCAACGAAACCAACTAAGCCCCCAAGTAAGTACGTACGTACATAAATACGTACCTATGCCGTAATAATAACCTCGGATTCATTCATATACCTAACTAAAACCTTGCACACTGCTATAAATGTGGTGTGGCTCTGATACGTGCTTTTTATCCATTTTATTTTCTTAGCTTCTTCTCCCTCTCTCAGTCACTCACTCACTCATTTCAGTCAGTCGTCATAATAAGCATACTATTGGAAAAGAAAGAAAGAGAAAAGACTCAAGTTGACTAGCTTGTCGAACATACACATACAATTTCACAATGCCTTGTTGACTTCACTCACTTCACTCACCAGCTCAGACTCTGGGAATGGAAAGCTCCTCCAAAAAATGTATCTTCGTTCCGTCATTCCATTTTTTTCTCTTTCAAAGAAAAAGCCTGTGGACGTCTCTCCCTTCAATATATTAATACATATTACTTTTCCCAGTTTTACTACGTACCTATGTACATACGACCTATTACTAATGCCACGTCTCATTTATTGGCTGTCATCATATCGTCATAATATTGTCATCCTTCTTTTTCCCCTTTCCCAATTGCTTTTCATCATTGATTTCGATTTTTTTTTCGCATTGTTCTTCATATTTATATAGCAGACTGGCAGACTTGACTTGACTTGGAAAGGCCGGGTGAAAAGTGGGAGTGCATAGTTTTATATACACTCAAATTCCTTAGCTTCTTTGGGCTTATCAGGAAAATCGTGTTTTTTTTCTCCGTAAGCAGCAACATAGTATGTACGTTCCTTCATTTCATTTAAGCTTATTATTATAAACACAGTGGCGAAAGCATGCATTGCATCCCATCCTTTTCTCCTTCCCTTCTTCGTCATTCCACATTTTTTTCATTTTCTTCATGTTGCTTCTTCCCTACACACACGTTCCATTCTCTCTCTTACACTTGCCTTGCCTTTGCCCTCAATAAATAAAAAAGTTTCTACAAAGTTTGCCACAAAGATTTCCTCGTTTCACTCTCTTTCCTTGCTTTATTATTTCCGTTCTGGAATTGTATGTCATCGTCTTCCAGCCATCGAGAGAGTTATGCGTGTACATTTTACTTGACTTTACCTTCGTTTATTTCTTAGAAAACCAAACAGAAAAAAGTGTAATCCAAACAAAAAGAAGAAAAAGAAAATAAATGAATTGGGACGGGAAATATTGAGTTCATTGATTCCATCTATCTACGCTCATATACGAGATTGTCCCTGCTCTTTTCTTGTTGAACCTGTCATTGTCCGCATTTTTGAGTAAATGTTTGAAAATTAAAATGAGAATGAGACTCGGGGACACAATCAGAAATTGCTTGCTGAAAGAATGAAATAAATAGGGATGGCATTCGCAGTCGCAGTTGGTGCTGGAGCCAGAGCTAGGGCAAGACAATGGCAATGCTACAGTAGAAAATAAAGCATGTTTTGATTTTCTCCTTCGTTCAATTAACTTTGGCCTCCAAATGTCAAAAAGACGCATTTTTGATGAGAATAAGACAGTCTTCTAATTTGGGAAGGAACGAAAAAGAGGGAAGACGAAAATAATAGTAAATAGAAAGTACTAACTTTTGTTGGAGCGGAGCAGTATTAAAATGTACTTTGAGGAGCAAAGCAAGAGTCTTCTTGAATGGTAGATTAATGCACAGGGAATTTATGTATTGTAACAAATGTTTAATAGACAGAAAAAATGTACATGTTCCTTGACTTGCTTAGCTCTGCCTTGCTTGCAACAAAGAGATGTGTCTTCTCATCTCCGCCTTAAATAAATAGATGCTCACTCAGTTTGACGTGATTAATTTTTGGCTTTTTGCCTTCCATTTCATCCATCCATCTCGATCTTTTGGATTTGCGAGTGCTAATAAATCTTACACAGTTTTCTGGGAAGCTAAAACAAAGACGTAATTTATGTATTTCTTCGGTTTAGGGATTATTACTCTTGTCTTTACTTTTTATGTATACGTATGTAACTCACATTTCACTTCACATCACTCCCACCACGACTTTTACTCTTTTTGTCTTCACTTTCTCCCAGACTCCATGAATATACATAAAGAAAAATGGAATTTTAGTCGGGAGGAAGGAGAAAAGAAAAAGGAGCGGCGAAAGCAAATTGCGAAGGGAGGAAATCGAAAAGCGCTTCTTTCATTACAGCACAGCGGAAGAGTTGAAATGGAAAAACAAAACAGCAGCACATCATAAGCACAAGGCAAGCACCGTCGAGTGAAACTCGTAAAGCACCTACCTACATTCAAGAAAAAGAAGGAACAACGGAAAAGGCAACACAGTAGAAAACATTTACAAATGTGTCCTTTTATAACAAAACATGCTCCATGTTCAAATCTCCAAGTTCAACACTTGACTAATATTTTTTCTTTTCCCATTGCTTGCTATGAAAATTGGAGCGATGTGATGTTATTTGATGTGATACGGAAGTTGGCTCTACGAAAATACCTAAATGGGAAAAGTGCACAGTTCCATCTCCATCAAGCCTGGGATTGAAAATGGGAAAATGTATAATAACGTAGCCAACCAGCCACCTACTTTAATGATATTCAATCCATTCGACTTTTTATCTATTCACTCGGCTCGTGTACGGCTACAATCTCTTGGGCATGATCATACCAATCTCCGTTTTTTGTCTCCTTTTATTTACTAAGTTTAACATCCGTCTTTTCCTCCTTTCTTTCCTAATCTTCGGACGCGCTTCTTTCTTTGAATGCATTATCGCAGACGTGTAGAAAACAACCGACCAAGTTAAGTAAAGTAAGAAACATCTTTAGTCTGCTTTTTATAAGCGACCCCATTTTCTTCGCTGTTAAATGACAATGTTACAAATGTAAATCCTCTGATTGAGAGATATTTTTAAATTACACCTTTCAGGAAGTCAATGGTAAAAGATTTGTACTTCTCATTAAATTGTCAACAGTTAATTCCATCCCGCTACATTTTCCTTTTCTTCTCCGTCTGCTTTATCCTTTTAGCACCATTGTAGTTCATCAGTAAAGTAATCCATGAGTATTTTTTCTGATGTGATGCAAAGAAACGCTCACAATAAACTACCTTAATTCCATTTTACCGGATTTGAATATGCATGTTTACTTCTGTTCACATGATGGTATGAGTTACAATTTTTGGGGAATCTTTACCATGTGTGTCTATTTCCTCAGTCTTATTTAGTCAAGACTCACAGATTATCAGTGCCTGATGATTTTTTGTTACAATCGTGATCTTTACTCGTTTCAATAATTAGCATAAGAAATGTGTGACTAATGTTCAGAAAATAGACATTACATTCTCAAATCGATATACTAAAACTTATCAGTGAATACTTGGATTTTTTGTAAATTTCTTTTTAAGACAGCTTAGCTCCACTTTCAATTGAATATTTCACACTGATATTAAGCATTGAGACATTTCAAGTAATGAAAGATTTGTTGTTTTCGTATGAATTAACTGACAAATATTAAAAGCTAGCTACCCGTGCATAGAACGGGTTCCCGCTGCTAGGTACCTTGCTTTAAGTGAGCTCCGAGAGTAACAGCTGCGATTTAAGCTTAGTAATTGTAAGCATGATCTTAAGATTTATAGATTTAATTAGATTAGCAAGTATTCAAATTGCTACAATTGAAAAGCTTTGTATAATTTGTTTTTTTGTTGTTGTGCTATAATTGAATATTACTAATGTCATCTCAATCACAGTCACTTATGCGATTGCTTAAAGTTTTTCAGTATTTTTGTTAAATTTTTATGCTTTCGATCTTTCTTACAGAAATGGATCCATTAGACAATCATCATTATTCGACGTCTTCCTAAATTTAACTGCTCTGTTACACTTGTTACATTATGCATTATTTACCAATTGGTGTTTTCATATATGAATTCAGCTACAGCTACGATCAAAATACTTTACAAATTCTTGGTCATACCAACCAACACACTTGAGATTTTGTAGATGCTGTTTGCTGCTGCTCAACGGAGATTTAAGCCGGATGCGGTGCGGACTGCCAAATACAAAACAGGATTCCTTTAGTTTACAGAGAGACTAGAGTCTAGAAGCCGTTACGTTTGCTTCTCTCTAAAATCGAGGGAAGCGTTTTGCTTCGTACGACACCCTTGCTGTAACAGCTTCACTAGGCAGAGATGATGAGACACGTTCCATTTTAGACCCCAGCCTCTCTCTCTTTTACAGAGAGAGCGTCTCTCTTGTGTTGGATTGACATTGAAGGAACCGTCGGCTCCAATCTCAGGAAGGGTTATATAAATAGCCAATAGCTATTACTCTGCTGCTTAAACATAGCTCCTACTACGCCACTATTAAAAACTGGTGCGTTGAACTAGGTACGCGTTGTACTGCGTTATTCGTATGTTCATGACACTATGATACATTACTCAAGTTTGGAGTGGGTGCAGCACTGTGCAGTAATGTCTTGTGGTTTGCCTGCTCATGACGAGATGAGATTATGTGTGAGTGAACGGTTCGTCGAGTCTCATTTACCCAGCCTACGAACGAACACAAGGCAATATTATGCTAAAAAGTGTTCTTTAAAGACCGCCGCATTCCAATACTATGTAAATGGGACAAGCAAGTCAAGGATTAATATTAAAACAACACCAATATCAACGGAAAGTCAAATATCTTGTTTATTACCAAATCTCGCAACATATTTTACTTACTCAAAAATGCTAGACTTGGGCGAGATTAGGAGTGAAGTAGATTTGAAGTTGGGCTAGAATGTGAGTAGAATTTTTGTAAGAAATGTAAGACAATTTGCAACAATTTGTAATGTGATATCCCGGGATGCACAGAGCGTATTTAGTTAACACAACATAACATAAAATGCATGCATATCTTGAAAAATAGAATCATAAATATCTGACTAAAACATCATTCATTATATTGTCAATGTTCGGAAAGCATGAAAAGGGAATATTTACGCGGATACTTTTCGGTGGTAGGTTATTCTTTTCTTTTGATTCATATCATTTCCTCTTTTCCTTTTTTATTTCTCCTCTTTCTTCTTTCACTCATTCCATTTCTGTGTGTGCCTGCCGCTGTAAGGCAATGCTTCCTTTATAGATGGATGCCTTGCTGAAAAATCGGGGAGCAACCAAAAAGAAAAAAGAGTGACGGACAGGGAAATTATCTATGCGTTAAATATCTAGGATGTATACATTTGACATGATTAATGACTTTGCACAGTTCTCTGGAATTAAGCTTGTAGTTTCAAGAGAAGGGATGACGTGATGTGATACACACACAAAGAATAAGTATGCATGTAGAGCAGTCGAGTAATCTTGTATTGCTCCATGCTGCTCTCATGATGATGATCACCATCATCTAGCTGACGGTTAAAAATGAATGATATTGCCTAGAAATGGTAAATATCTGTTCATTGTCCTACAACTCTTCTTGTGGACCCCGTGGTGCAGAAATATCTATCCAGACTACTTGCTTTCACTTCATGCCATCAGCTCCACCTCACCTCGCTTTTATTATTGTGAGCAGAAGCAGAAAGTGATAGTTTCTTCTAAGTTTGATTACACAAAAATGCTATTAATTTGCATGCAAGTGTGATTGCTAACGAATGCAGAGTTCCCTTCTTTTTTCTTTCTTTTCTTCTGCAGGCAGTAGTCACCAAAAAACTCATCTCATCTTCATTGTGAAAACGACCCCCATTTCCATCTTAACGTCAGCTGTAATTCACATTACAGATTGAATTTTTTCCTCACTTGAATTAATACTCAGCACTGTTACTTTTAGTCGTATGTTGTAATCAGTGCCTAAACTGCCAATAAATACCTACGAAACAAATTCTCTCCATCCAATTAATTGGAGAATTCAATTTTTTTCTTATTTTGGGGACCCAGTTTGATATTTGCAATTTTGTTTAATTTAGAAAAGTAGATAATTTATGTGGAGTGGAGCAGGCAGGGAGCGGGATGGGTTGGGAGCACCAACAAAATATGAGTTGTACAAGTTTTTGAGAAAATGTCAACATTAATATTTCTTAGTGTTCATTTCATTTCACTTGCATTTGTGAATCATACGCGTAATATGCATGATATGATGTAGTATTGCAAGCAATAAAATTGTGGCATTTCCGTACTACTGATGATGAAGAAAATAAAAGGAAAGCACATTATCATCACATTTTCAAATATGTATTTAGACTTTATGATACTCTTTTGTACACAGTCGACAGTCATAAAAATACACGATTACAATTTTTGCCTACGTTTACTTCTCTGCGGCTCTCTGCCGGTACTCTTCAACTATTTTCAGTTTCACAGTGCTAGGTATGTTATGACGTTATGTATTTATTTTTTTCCTGGGAAAGAAAAAACTTGTTTCGCGAACACATAAATTCATGATGATTCATATAAAGAGCACTATTATGTACCACAATTCTGTCTCTCCTCGCAGTGCAGAAGAGAAGTGGAGAGTACAAAGTCTCCCCTGATGCATAGCTGGAAGAAAAATATCAACTTATTTTTAGTTGTACAAACTTTAAGTAAAAGCTAACACAGCATAAAAAGGAGAGAGAGAAAAAAGGAAAAGAAAAAAGAGCCCATTTGCATTAGAAACGGAGGGAAAAGTCACTTTGTCGGTCCATTATAATGATGATTCGCATCACATTTTACCATTTTTCGGCTATTTACAAGCGTTTATAATAGGCCATTCCGTACTACACATGGATGATTTCTTCGTTTTTCTCAACTCTTTTCTCCTTTTCTTTTGCTTCTCTTTAAATATTTCAGTGGAGTGCAGCGCAAGGAGCAAGTAAGCTCAAAAAAAGTACTACTAACAACCACCACTACGACGACGACATCACAGCGACGAACGAAGAAAATGGCGGAGTCGACCCGTCATCATCATCTTTGTCCGTAGTCACATTATTCCTTTGCGCGCTCTCTTATTATGTTATTACGATGATACACATTATACATGTTTACACTGTATTTATGTACGTGCACACAATATTTTGCTACACACACACCGAGAAACGAGTGAAATTTTTTGTGTTATTTGTGTCCCATCGTTTACTACATTAGCGTTAAATGTGTATACATGTGCGTCATTTCGCTCTCGCCATTACCAGAATAAATAGTGGAAGAAAAGAGAAAGGTATAAAAATGATGTTGTTATGTTGGTAAATATGTCGGATCTGCATACGACTTTTCTCCGTTCGTCATACAAGTTTTCACCTTTTCTTTACCTTATGCTCTTCCAGAAATGCTCTCCCCGAGATATATGAATGCATAATAGAAATTTTAAGCGCTCCGTTTCCCTCATTTCCCTATTTCCTTTAGGAAGCCTTATTTATGCCTCTTGTTGTCTGTCTCTGACTCTGATGCTCATTTTTGGATTCTGCTCCTGCTCCTGCTCTCCTCACCAACTCCTTGTTTACCTAAGCAGAGAGGCTATAAATGACGACTGGCACTGCTCGTTTTATTTGATTGTCGTTAATAACTATAAAATTTTCGACCTTTCACTGCGACGACCCGATTTTCACTCTCACATAACATTAAACGTATATCTGCAATCTACATATCTGCAACTCTCTGTGTCTGATAGCTCATTTTCAATGCACATTTACCTGCTGCAGTACACTGGAAAATTTAAATGATTTCAGGTAATTTCAGAGGCATTGGCACCACATTACTGTATTAGTACATAAGAAAAGAAGATATTTTCTGCTAAATAATTGACAGCTACATGGTGCAAAAATTTTCTGCACAAAATTTGGAAAGGTGAACTGCCCATGCCATGAATTATTCAAACATTATTGTTTTCCAACTTTGAATTCACTTCGTAATTGATACAAACACTGAGTGACAAAAACAATCGCAAAAAGGTACGGAGTTCACGTTACAGAGGGATACAGCGGAGCATTAAGCAACGGCAACTTTTTGGCAGTCCAGCCACGTGTGTAATTCTTTCATTGCGTTGATCTAATGAAAAAGAGGAACTTGCTCAAAATTGCCCTTTTGCCTTGATTCACAATCGACTTTTTGTGGAAATAAAAAGTATGTTTTGGGTATCTAATATAATAATAACACGATGTGTTATGTTTTATAAGGTAAGTAAATAAAGTGAGTAAGGTGCATAGTATGTATAATGTTATGATGTAGTTATTGTATATGAATGAATGAGAGAAAGAATGAATGTGCGTTATTCACAGGAAACCATTTCTATTTGGGGAAAATATAAGTAATGAAATTGTTGGGATCGACATTGCCATTAACTCAATTCACATTCTGCAGAGTTCTTCTGAGGGGAAATAGAATTTTATGATGGAACCATATGCACACATTGTTGAATAGGATGAGCTGAGTGTAGCTTGTCTGCTCCTGTTCTGCTTCAACTATCAATGCATACATGAATTCGGGAATGCTTTTTTTTCCTCCGCATCTCTCTCTCCCTTCTTCGTGTTGTGGCATTAGAGCTTGGAGAAAAGTGAAAAGCCAGAAGAAGAGTGAGCATGCATGAATATGACATGACTAAAGTAAGCAGTTAAGTGCACCGAATGGGGATATTTCTACATTAAGCTTTATACACACAACATAACCGGGGAACAATGTTTGTTGTTGTATGTTGAAAGAAAGCAATACCAACCACGGTCATACCATCACCAGGAGGAATATCATTATTATTACAAATGGTACGAAGACTGAAAACTTCACAAGGCCCTTTTCTCGACTAATACTAGGAGCTAGTAAGTAAGTAAAAGAGATGGAAAGTAAAATACTTGCAGAAGAAGAGTGAAGAGCCCATTATGTAAACACACACATTCCTTATTTTATATTCTTGTAATTTTATTTGTGCATCTAAAAACCAATGTGGCACATCATCCGTCATAAAATAATAAAAGCTGGTATTACGCTCCTACTTCTGCTCTTTCCACTCTCAACAACACAGTCACACAGGCAAAATAAGTAAAATACTTTAAGTAATGAAATTGTTCGAATTGTTCTTTTTCTTCTTGCTTGCTCGTGTTGAAATCGAGTGGACGGGAAAGGTGGCTTGATAAAATTTTCATAAAGCATTTCTTACACTCACACGTATTGTGCATACCTCCGTTTCCCTTTCCAGTTGAAGTTTATTTTATGCGCGGGGTAATTGCACAATTGGGGTTGCAACAGTTGCAAGCTACATTGATGAGGATATTAAATGTGAAAGCCTTTTAAAGGTGATTTGATTGCAATGTGAGTGAGTGAGTGAAATTGATTTTCTTTTTAATTTGCAAAAGGGGAAAGCCCATGACTGCATGACTTTAATTGTTTATTCAGTCATTACAAGCAGAATACAAAATCCGCTCAATTTTTCCTTTACTATGCTAAATCTAATTTTTCTAACATTCTTCCAGCTTAACATGTGGCCCGCATATCGGTAGATAATCTGAATCGAACCACCACTGCCAAAAACATCCATCTGCGAGGAGAAATTACAGCAGTGAAAGCATGCTGACCGGTGTTTATCTGCGCGATTTTTATGGATAAGGATAAATGTAGTAATGGTAATCGTAAATTAAAGTATATGTATATGAATTAAGCGAGTCGCAGTGGGATATGGATGCATTACGCAGTATCCTTCCTCCGCTTCCGTGCCTCGTTCCTATAATAATTTCCATATCACTCCTCTGTGTATGTGTTTGTTATTCTTTTGTCGAATAAAATCTAATAGTTTTTATGCGAACGTTAAGCATTGTTCATAAATATCTGGTGCAGCTGCTCCAACAACAACAACAAGCACTTTCCCAGTGTTTTTGTGACTTCACCAGTATTATTATTAATATGTACTTTTATCTACAAGCGTATGTATATCGACACCCAGAAATTACATTCAACTCTTTATGCCTCATGTTTCTATTTTGTCCAATTGTGAACTTACACTCTCTTACTCGAAACGACTAATACAATCTGCAATGGAAAATGCTATACAATATGTATAAGATGTGCCCCTCTTCTACATATTTATAAGTGTACATCTATAAATCGGAGTTTTTGTCTGCACTTATTACACTATTACAAGAGAGCAACAAAATGTGAAAATTGCTGTGGTTTGATTGGCCTGGTCGGGCACTTACAATTTTTACGATGATATCACATATCAACCACACCACCGTCACAGTCCACATAATAACGAAATTCGAAATAAAAAAATCTTTGTGAGTGTTTCAGGAAAGCAGCAAGAGAGTTTAGTTGTTAGCTCTCTCTTTCTTCTTGTTGCTTTCTGCGTTTTCCTCTCAAAGAGTAAGAGTGAAATCTGTATAAAAGTTGCACAGGTAAAGTTATTCTAGCAACAACAATGTAGAAGAAAGTGAGAGCCTGTTTAACTGTGAGCCAAATTGATTTCATACACCACTTAGAATCACGTCAGAGTTCAGTTTAGGTTATAATTTCAGCTTAGCGCTCCGCTCACACATGCATTCATGCTCGAATTTGTTTCAGGCATGCAAAAAAGCAGTTGTCTTCCTACATTTTGCACGGGCCTTGCCTTTTGTATTTTTATGTTCGCCTATTACTATTATTATTTGAGATTATCGTGTCCTACGCTACTTTTCCTTATTCATTCACTCCGGCGCTGCTGCTCCTGCACAAGGCAAGGGTTTCTATTTTTTATGCCTCTCCTTCATGAGTTCAATGTAAAACGAAGGAAACTGCTGGTTTCTCTACTTTGTGTGACGGATATGTCCACGAGTGGGTTGTATGTGCTAACTACTGTTATCTATTGAATTCAACCAAATTCTCATCACACACACAAGCACAAACACAACGGGGAAAAGCAACAGAAGCTCTGTATTCATTTTCTTATTATTATTATAGCTGCCGATTTCCCATGTGTTTTTGTATGGTTGCAGGTGTGCTAAATAACTCATCGTGTTGTTTTCGTGTTTTCATTGAGCAGGAGCATAATGTTTTTTATGGAGCACATGCAACGCAACATCCACTGAAAGAACCGCTGAATAAAGCATTAGCTAATAATATTAAGTGCACGTAAATGAAAGTAGGGAAAATCTGAGGTAATAGTAAAGTAATATGCGAGCATAAAATATTCCCCTATCATTTACGTAGTCATGCATTCCAGCTAATTGAAATTCTTTCGGGTCCACATTTCACCATTATTTCCCTGCATTAAACTATCATCGTCTCGTCTTCCTTATAAAGAAACATGAGCATGACTGAAACGATTATCTCGCTCGTTCCTGGTCCGACGTTTCTTTTCATGTCTCAAAGGAATGGCATCAAATCGTTAAGGATGTCACTAATAAGCAGCCATATCCAAAGGGTAAAAATATGTTAACTAAATTCCAAAAAAACTAAATTCTTTCCACCTACATTTAAATCAGAATGTCACAGCAAGCAAGCGCAAAGTTTGAAATGCGTGCCTTTAGACTGCAAGTAAGTAGTGGGTACGAAAATGGAAACGTGGAAAATCTTGCAGATTGCATGTCAGCAAGTTTTTAAGAAAGTATTTTTGATAAAAAACTGTGTACCGAGATATTGACAAATAAATTTTACGTTATGGTTATTATGAGCCCAGATTGGGCTAGCTCGTGTAGTGTAAGATTTAGAACTCGATACATCATCAAATTAAGTAGGAGAAAAAAATGCAAACAGGACAAAAGTTCAACTTTCTCGTGACAAGTGCCACGCCACATGCTCGAAAGTAGTAGTAATGTACATAGAACAGCAGCAGCAACAACAACAGCGGCTGTGTTTGACGTTTCACGATTCAATTAGTGACTAATTGTACATCAATGATGATGAGTCAGTGCTTCTCTCACAACAATCTAATCCGTTTTTGAGTACAGAGCGAAACATGTACAAAATGTACGACAAGGATTGATGAAAAACAGAAGGTCGGAAACTTTTAAAAATCAGTTGCCTTCTTATGGTTTGATTAATTTGAATTATGTTTAGTCCATACAAAACAAATGAAAAACAGAAGATTTATGAATTTTACCCTCAACTCTCTGAACCATCATTTTTTACTTTTGCTCTAAATGTGAGTTGAAGCGAATTTCACATTTTCGCATCAAGTACGACCAAAGTCACAACTCCTGATGAGAGAAGCAAGATCGAAAATCAAGACAGTTGAAGATAAACAGGAAATGAGCATAATACGTGAACTTGCAACACCTCTTCCGCAGTTAATTATCACTATCACATCTTGAGGAAATGGAGGATGCACTTGACTTGTTTCTCAACGAATCCAGTGACTTTTTCTTTCTCTTTTTGCGCCTCGCTGATAACAAGATGGAAAAGTAAATTGCACAAAGAGCAAAGGTCAAGCAAGCATTGGGTTACTCATTGTCACGCTTACTTGAAGAATAATGTTCCCTTTGACACGATCGGGTCACAGTTGAGTTGACTGAGCTGAGTTTAGCTTTTGCAGAGGAGAATAAATATTTAAGACTTGCTTATGAAAGCAAATAGCATTTATTATAACAGTAACTAATTACCAAACCCAGCGAATGCAATAAATAAGTAAAAATGGGAAACGCAGAAGTCGCTATCTTTGATTAATCGTGGGCTTTACAGCCCAAGTTTCTCCGCCCTTTTGTTCTTAAGTTGACGTTCAATGTTATTCAAATCATTTTTTGTTACACAAGTCAAAGGAAACAATCTAATTAATTTTGGTGAGGAAAAATCCACCCAGAGATTTGAGAAGAAATATTACCTCCTTTCCTTTCTTCTATTGTTTTTTCAAGAATGCAATGGCTTCATATCATGTTCATGTGTGTGCACATTGTATTGGTTCATTTGACTTGGTTTCATTCATTACGTGAAGTATTTTGTGTAGAATGGTTCCCATAAACAATTCCCTATCACAGAGAGCACATGGTCCTCGCTGACTTCTCACTCACCTATTTTTCAGTCGACTTTCAGGATTGTACACGTACTCTGCACCCCAAGACACAAGAAGACGTGTGTGTGGCTTAACTTATTTATGCTCGCTAGTCATGCGGATTTTTCCGTGTCGTTTCCTCTCCTATCTCTCGTCCCTTTCAGTTTCACCATTTTCTCTCGAACAACAAACAAATTTGAGAAGTAGGTGTGTTTCCTTTTGCACCGCTCCGCTCAACTCTGTCTCTTCTCTTCACGTCGCCTCGATTTTTGTCTAACGCTAATGTGTGCACAAGTTTCTGTTTCTAGCCCAAGACGTTGCTTTTCGTGGTGGTGTGACAGTACATATTTTTTGTACTCTATTGCTTTTAGCGAAAAAGATGTATGGACAATGGAGCAAATGTTCTATGTCAAATTAATTTAATGAATGTAACAGTGTGCGCACGTAGGTAAGGAACACACATGCAAACTCTAGATTTATGCTTTCTCGTGTCACTTTATTTACCGAATGAGCAACACACAATTTTAAATAGATTTTCCAAGATTAATAATAATGGCTGTTCATTATAATAATTACCTGATTGCTATTAGCCTGACACATTTTCTATTATTTTTCTTGCGTCCCAAAATATTTAAGCACTTTCATGACAGTCCTAAATATTTTAAAGAATCGTAATTTATTCCCGGTGCCTTTTAATACTACAGTATCCAGTATAAAACATGATATGGCGTGATTGAATAGTTGAGTAATCATTAATTAGCTGGATATTGTTAGTCATTACATGTTCGCGTACCTACCAAAAATTATATAAAGATCAAATTAATGCGACAGCCACTTGCAGACTTTGGGCGGTAAGTGTCTACCTTTGTGTGTGGAATTCAAGGATAATATACTGGAGCACCAGAGCAGGTTCAAATTTCGGTGATTGAAACTACATTAGGGCGCCACTGAAAATATCAAATAACTTGATTTTTTTTCAAAAAATATTTCAAGAAGAGGAACAAACAAGAAACAAGTGTAATGTAATGGTGAAAGTAACGAAGTAAGCTTTCATGTCGGATTTTTGCCTCTGGTTATTACAAGTGATATATTCCGCTCCATTTCCATAATAGGACATTTCTCTGAAAATTTAAATACCGTTGACTACTGTAATTTGATATGCTCCACATTTCGGAACCAGAGCATTGTTCAGTACATTTTTCCTTTCAGACATGATACATGAGCTGAGCACAAAGAAACTTGAACGAAGCTTAGTTCTATATGATTATGTAAAATTAGAAATATGAAAGCTTGCATTTTTTAAGGATTCAATTATGTAATGGAGAAAATATAGCCGGGAGATGAAAAACATCAACATGGCAAAAGAGAGTACGGCAGACATAGATATTATTAACCTTAGGCTTAATCCGAACTTTATTGTATTACACTTTAAAGATATAATTAACTTTTACTTTTATGAGACAAGTTATGAAAATAAGCAAAGCTGTACATTATTACCTACGTTAATAGAGCGTCCACAATTTTAGCTTGAAAATAACCGTTATCTGGGTGCACGAAATAAAACATGTGATTTTTTCCGCCCACGTTAAAATAATTCTGGCACATTCCAAACTCGGCCCTGCTTGTTGAGCGTGAACCAACTATTTTTGGAAACATCTTTCAAAAAAATTCACTACTTAAAAATGTACTACACACTACTTTCGAGGAATCTTTAAACGAAGAAGGCGCAGATGTAGAGCACCTTCCAGTTAAAGCAGTAAAAAGGTAAATGGGTAAAATGTTGCAATGCTTGAAAATCATGCTTTCACATTGAATAAATATTAGGATTCGAATTGCTCAGCTACATTAGTTTTCATTCTGTCGTTGTAAGGACTTGCAGGAGAGAGTGGCGCGGGCGTATAATAATATACATAAGTATCTACGTACATACATACAAATTTTGTTGCTGGATGCCATGAAACTTGTCAATTTGTCACAAAAGTACATTTATCTTCTTTATAACGTGAACAATTGGGTGTCAAAATATCGTCTCCGTCTGTTTTCATTATTGAGTTTACAGAGAAAAGAGAGCGGGAGAGAGAGAAAGCATTGAATTTACAAAGCAAGCTTTCACTTCAATTCGACTCTTCTTTTTCTTCTTCGTACTGCCACTGCTATGCTGTTTTTCCTGCCTTTCCTAGAGTACAATACTTACCAAACTCATATGTAAGTGTTACTAAATTGATGCGAAATTGAATTCCTCTGCTGCTCCACCATGTTTTTCAATCACGAAAGCTTTTCCTTTCCCAGAATAATTCGTTCTTGACATGAATTGTATTGAATGTGTTTTCACACCGGTGCAGGTTTTTAGAAGCCCTCTGAGTGTGTGTAATGTAATGTGTGTATGAGGCAATAGCGAGGTAAATAACCCAGAGAAAACCATGCAGCAGCAGCAGCCTGTGTATCTATGAACTAGGTATGTTTTATGTTTGCATTACTTTTATATCCGTAAATTGCAAATGAAAAGAATCCCGAGAAGGAAAAGCGGATGGATACCCACCCGATGCCGATGCACAGAGCGCTGCTTTTCTGGCGAAACTGTCACAGCAAGCTAACCATCGTCTATCTGCCCTGCTCGTTCTGACTTTAGTTGACACTAATGCAACCTTCCAAGTCACACAGCCATGCGAGCCATTCACTGGATCTGAATTGTGGTAGAAATTCCGTGAAACTTTTCAAATAGTAATCTGTTTCTTTTGTAGTAGACAACGGAATACGATTAGTATTTCGCTTTGTTGGTAAATTCTATTGCACAAAAGGCATGCAAATTCATTTCCCCAAACTTAAATGCCAACAACTTTTGACTCTCAACTCTCAAGCTGACTCTGGCTCAGGCTCATCTTTGACCAGGCAGGGAGAGCTTAAATAAAACCAAGGAATTCTTTTATCTCCAGCGTCCGTAAATGTGTCACACTTTTGTGCTTGTTAATCATAATAGCCACGAACTGCTCGCAAAACTTGTGATCGCCAGCAATAAAATAAAATCTCCACTGCTCATCTCTCTTCTTCTACTCGCTGCGCAATAACAAATCGCACCATTTTACAAAGGTGGTTGCGACTGTGGCTGTTGTGTGACCGACAAAGGTTATCACACTTTTACAGAGCTTTAACATATCTCGTTCGTTATTTACTTTCACTAAATATCTGCAGCGAGATTGGAAACGCAACGGCACGTTACGAAGTTCAAGATATAGAGGAAGCTAAGCATTACTATAACATTACATCACATCGGTTTGCGTAGGTGATGCGGATGGCTTTTCGAAGAAGAAAAAAGGGAAAAAGCTAGAAAGCTGTCAGAAAGTTAAGAAAATTAAAGACGAAACGGCAACCTGCCCCTTTTCTCTTCCTCGCAAGTTGGTGCAGATAAAGCAAAGTTTTTCTTTAAAAACACAAGAAAAAAAGAAAAAAAGGAGAAACGTAAGTATGGACAATAATAGAAAAGTAGAGTAGAAGAAATGCGGCGGCGGAGACTTTTGGAAGGAAGGACGGAGTAGGAGCAGATGCTGTGTGGCCAGCAGTGGAAAACATGAGGAGAGCATACGGAGCGGAGTCAAGCTACTTATCTTCTTAACTCTTATCTCCTGTTCACCAGTAGCATTTTAAGGGAGAAGGAAAACGAAGCAATCATAATATAATACTTACACAACATAACTCGCCCACTTGCATGTCTTGCGAAGGGAGAGTGCAGCGCAGCGCAGCATGGTAATCATAGACTACCGAGAAAAATACGTGTAGATTAGACTGCCATGCCTCTCCTCCATAATAAGCACACTCAACTCACTACTCGCAAGAAAAGAAAAATAAAAACTCTGATAAGAATCCACAAGCAAAAATGCCGAAAAAATTGAGTTTGATACGGTGGCCGCCGCTGTTCTCATTGTTGCTGCTACTGCCGCTGCTCCTTCCTGGTACTTACTCCTGATAGATAAACGGGAAGGGAAAGGAAGTCCATTTTCACCATGAAATTCCATACACTTTTTACTCTGAAGACGAAAAATGAAAATACGGTTGCACATTTCTTGGGTAATTTTGCGAAAAATGTGGACGAAACTCATATATCAGAAAAGGAAGGGAGCGTCGGACGGAGCCTTAGAAGCAAATACGTTCTGCTGCACAGTGTACAGACAATGGCTTCCATAACGTAAATGCTAAATATAATAGGTCTCAAATAGTGGCTCTTGTATCTTTCAACCGAACTGAAACTGAGCACAACTCAAGTTGACTCGACTCTGCTCAACAAGATAATACTTGATAATACTTGGTGGCATGTATTCCAAGAAAAAAAGACACAAATGAAAAATACATTATATGCACGAGTATAAACATTTAAGAGCTAAGAGAAGAGACGAAGTCGCCTACTCATTACTTTTTTTAACAATATCACACACAGCAGCAGGAAGCATGATCAAAGCAATCAATCTCAGTGTACTTTTCTATTTTTTGTCCTCACTCAGTCTGAGTAGTGGAAGAGTTAATTATGTTTTTTTCTGGATTCTCTAAGCCAGATAACTGCTTTACTCTACTTTTTGTCCTTTTCTTTTCGTTTATTTTCCTTTTATTTTTCCTAGAAATAATTTCGTCTCTGTTTAAACAAAATTTATGTTGAAATTGCTTTATCTGTATTAGTATCAAAATGTTAATGCAAGAAGGGAAAATTAACCCCGCAAAGTGAGCCTCACTCGCTAACTCGCTCACTACACTTGAAGCGAAAATCCAGTTAAGTGGATAATGTACGTTGGGAATGAGAGCAAATTTTGTGTTAATTTGGCAAGAAAGCGTAAATACGCATAACATGCCATTGTTTTAGCCATCCTACGCTATCTCGTCCATTATCGGGATCATGAGTCACGAAATTTGTGCGTGAAGACAAGACCAATAAAACATTCATCCCCTCTTGCATGTGTCTACTCGCTCAAAAGTTAAGACGAAGTACAAAAATGTTACAAAAAAGTGGAAATCCCAGAAAATGCAATACACAATTTTTGCAGAGTAAAACAAAGAGTGAAACGACATTGTCATTTATACCCATGCATGCAGTAATGTAAATGTAAATAGTTTAGCAATTTGATGAAATATTTCATTATTTAATGCATTCCCGTTTTTTGTTTCTCGCTGATTCACCAGTAAGCTTGAAATTTTTTATTCACTCACTCGCAAGCAAGGTAGGAAAAACCCCGGGGTTTTTGGGTTTGCTACCCACCCCGGGCGGGTTTTTGGGAATGGGGTTTTTGAGGGTTTTTGGTATATATTGTATACAAAAACCCCAAAAACCCCGAAACACCCCGGGGTTTTTGGTTTGAAAAACCCAACCCGCCCAGGAAAAACCCTCAAAAACCCCTACCCCAAAAACCCGGGTGGGAGTACCTTGCTCGCAAGCAAGCTTAAGGAAGGATCTGGAAAGTGTAAATATTTTCTCAAACAAGCATGTCATGTTTCTTTTTACAATTTTCGATTCAGTCTTCTTGAGATTGTTGTAGATTTTGTACTCTAACCACAGTAAAATGCTGGCTTATTTTTTTATACATGAAATTTTGCCTCTTCATCCTTATTGATCCAGATCGGATATTTGCTTTTGATTGGTTTACCAATTTTTTCCCACTTCCATTCAAAACACGAAGAGACCGACACAAACACACGCAAAAGAGAAAAGTGATGGAAACGTTGTTTCGCTTTTCAAAATCACTGCCTTGTCTGGCGAGTTTTAAAGGAGAAAAAAATGCATGCGAGTAGTAGTAAAGCCTGAGCTAAATTCATTCCGGGGATCGCAAGATTGATGGATGTTTTATTGATGTAGCACACGTTCGGAAATTCATAGGTACATGCTTTTTCAGAGAAACATGAAACAATTTATTATAACTATGAGGGCCTAAGCATCATATCATTTCATATCATCATAACTGCGCCAGTGCTAGAGCGAGTGCACAGTGTTTTGAATATTCCTTATATTTTTCATTAATAATCATAGCATCACCATCAGCGATCGTTGTAACTGGCACTAGAGTATAAACAAGTGGTGAAGAATCGACTGGGAGCGAGGAGCGAAAGAAAAGAAGGAGCGGGATGGCAGTACGGTGCGAATGAAATATGATGCATGAGGCGGTCGTGTCAGTGTGTAATGTTTTGACAGAATGTTTCAGAGAAAAGGATTCACTTCCTGTGAGAAAAGTAATACAATCTTTGTCGGCCAGCAAAGCAAGTAAGAAAAGAAGATCGTGAAGTGTAAAGTGCACATAGATAGATAGATGCATTATATCATTATCTTCTGCTGTGCTATATGCGCCCGAAATGTGTGTGGTAAAATGTAAAAAGCTAAAACGAAAAATAAAAACTTTACTTTACATCACTATGTGCTATTACTGCTGTCTGATTCTGTAGATTTTTGAAGCAGTTACTCGTTACAGAAGTACGCAGCACACAGACATAAGAGACTTTTTGGGTAGTTTCGACCTTCTTTTTCTTCTGTCTCCCTTCTCCGTGGACAGATAAATGGATGGATGAATGATGGAGTGTAGACGAAGAAGCGATGAGTGAGTGAAGAATAGTTTGTAAGTGTACCAAACGCAACCGCCATCGCCAAAGCAGTTTTTCCTCCCATTGAACATCTTGCCACGACTACGAACAAGTAAGAGAGAAAAGAATTCAAGGAGCGGAGGAGAAACGATTGAAGGAATCACTACTTGATCATGTTTACACCAATAACTTCCACTTTTTTCTTGTATGTACGTAGATTACGCCAATGCCGTTGTACGTATAAGAAAAGCTAACAAAGCATATAATATGCAGAGCAGTGACTAGTAGTGACTATGCTCTGGTTGTAGTCTCTCTGATATGACGAGTTAAGTAAGATATATCGCTTCGATACCTTTTTATAAAAGAATGTCAGCGGCATTATACAAAAAGAATAAAAACTGAAGACGGCTAAAACGTTTTCTTTAAAGGATACGAGTTTCTTTGAGTTTTGTGAATTTGATCCATGAGCTTAGATGGTTGGGTACATTATTAATTTATATTATAAGCAACAGAAATAGTCGCATTACCATTTTCATTGACTTTTGCTTCTGCTCTCTTATGAAAACATTGCCACAGTTCCGTTTTCCCTGACTTAGTTTTTTTTGCTTGTTTTCCCCTGCTCAAGTGAAAGTAAAAGTAAAACGTAAAACCGAAGCAAGTTCATGGATGAGTTGAAGATGAATGTTGAATGTTAAATATTAGCATACAAAAAGGTTGCAAAGACGTAAGCAATAATAACATTCGGTAAAACCTGAAGAAAAAATCAAGCATTCATTCATTCTCCGGGTAGCCTCCGAATGAATGCCATTTCATCATTCGTGGATGATTGAATGCTTTCTTTTAAGGTAGAGGCGCGATCCTGTCAGCTCTGTCTGACAGTCAAATGCAGGGAGTTACAATAGGAACCAATTTAAGGCCATAGGTAACATATGGATTTACCCAAGGTAAATCTTCTGAGCATAATAAAATTGACTACGACACTTAAATAAGTATATCGTGCCCTGGTACAATAATTTTAATTAAACATTATCGATTGCATAATATTTGGTACATATTTAAAAGCTATGTCTTTTTCATATTTAAAGAGTAGAAGTAGAAATGCCAACTGGTAATTTCATGACCAAATGTCATTACTTACATAAGCTATTACAGTAGCCTAAAAAGTTATGTAGTTGTGTTTAATGATTGACTGATCGAAAAGCATTTGAAAATGACATTAACTTTTCTGCCTTCCTCAGTCTTGTCAATAAAATATTGATGCAATGCACAAAACGCAAAGTTGAGTTCACAGCTATGAAAAATTTCATGACTCTTTGCCCGGAGAAAGTAATTTCTGCATACAACGCTATTGGGTACAACATACATACATGATTAATAAAAGTGACCTGAGTCATACCATGCCCATGACTTGACAAATAAAGTGACTCACTAACTACCATCAGAATGAGTCAGTCTACTGCTGCCGAAAAGTTTTTCCTTTATATTGGCTTTCACTTTGCTGTTTGGTATCTGGCAAAAGATGACTCATGAAAACGAAGTACCTTCGGATTCTTTCAAAGTGGGATAAAAAAAGGCCAAGAAAGTAGCAAATAACGTAACTGCAAATTACTAAACCCATGTTCGGTTCATGAATCACCGATTTTAGATAAGCCGGTAACCATTTAATTTCGAATGCAAAATTATTTTGCCGCATTATATTTTGAAACTGGATCAACGCTTGGCTTTGACTATTACAACACTGCAACAGCCATCCAGCCAATCCAGCTCAATGGATCTGGTAGGAATGGAGATGGATGAAATGATGCTAGAAAAAGTGTGAGAATGTGAGTAGTAATTGATACAATATTTCATAAGCAAGCCACTGATATTTTCAAAGTACCCGGTGAACCACGAAAGAATGAACGACCCAACTATGGAACGAAGGAACGATGGAAGTAAAGAATGAATGAAGATGAAATGGAACTGCAATAAAAGCAGATGTTCCCAAAATATCCACCTACATTGAATTATCTTCCCTCGCATTGTGTAATAATGGAACAAAACCGGAAAAACCTGCGTGTCGCTTGCTTCTAATAGCGTACCCTGATAAAAGCGTTCTGCTATGTATAGCTCTGCCCTGCTACGCTAGGCTATAACCTAATGATCATTTTTCCGATCATGACGATGACGATGATGACGATGCTAATAGGAATGGTATGGTTTGATATGAAATGATGCTCACATCTTTCTTCTTTGTAGCAGCCACACCGTGCGTATAACTCTGGTGGAAGTTATAATAACCCGTTAAATTCACCGTATTATGAGAAGTGCCTTGATGATTTGTGTGTGTGAGGCAAACCCGTTCTTTGTAACTGTTCCAGACAGGATCCGTGATTTTGTGTGTAATAGGATGTCGATACCTGCCTGGCCGCTTCTAGGTCATCGACACAGAATATTAATTCCATGAGACCAGATATTACAAAGGGGACGTTAAAGGGGGAAATAAATATATGATCCGAGCAGCTATCCAAGCATCACCGCTACGACCATCATAACAACCACCGCACTGCTACATTATGAATCGTTGAATATTACTGCCAACATTTTTACTGGCCCATTGGATCGAGGAAAGCTGGAAAGAAATGAAGAGTGAAATACCAAATGGTAATTACGCTTTTTCCCTTTCCCTACAAAAACGAACAGTTCGAGTGGTAGGGCCAAAGGAATGTCATAATTAGAACCGTTCAACGATATTCATATCGTAGCAGCTCGTAGCGCCGGCTTATTCCCAGTTAACTTCACTTGTGCATGCGAACACAAAATGTAAAAGTCACCGGAAAAGGAGAAAACTCCGAGACTCGTTTCCCATGTCGAATGAGTGAACTAGCAGCTCTGAGATTTTTGACAATGAAATCCAATGTATGTACTTTGCGTTTACCACGAAAAGGCATTTCTTAACAACTTTGTTCTATTCATTTAAAAAAAGCATTATCCACCACAGCAGATTGACAAACTGGCAATAATGTCCTTGTGTAGTTGACAGTGAAGTGAGAATCAGCGTATTCAAGGCATACGGGTTCTGGCATCGTAAATACAATGATGGATTTTATTACATTCAAATACCTTCACTGATTTGTCTCTTGTCGCCTACCACTCATTTACACACTGGTTTTTTACATTTTACCTAATAAAACTTTTACACACGTGCATCTTTTAATTTATACCTATTTGCGGGAAATGACTAATAAAAAGCGAAACAATACTTTCAAATGAAACGTATGTGTGCATAATTTAGCACACCTGAACAAATTCCCTTTACAGCACGCAGAGATCAGTTTTGCTTCTTTTAGAAAAATTCAAATGACATTCTGAAGCGTGATGTGATCAGAAGCAGAAGAAAAAACGAGGTTCGTAGTCTTCATTTGATTCAAGTGGTGTGTTTCTGTGTCGTTGTCGTCGTGTAGGTGTAATAACAAAAATGCATTCTCCGAATGAATAAAGTGAAGCGCAAACATTTTTCTCGCTGGCATTTTACGGTTATTCTAATTCCAAACATCTTTTGTTTTTCTCAAATTTATAGCGCCACATGCAAGCTTTGCTCTTCTCACAGATGCTGCACGTGTTGTATTATATTACATTATACTATTACCTTCCACTTTTTTCATCTCACTGCGTTTGCCTTTGCTGAGAGCGAGAACAATGGCAGGGTTTGGATGAAAATAAGAAAAAAGACAAACATAAAATGAGCTTTTGGAGTAAACATTAAACCAATGAAAAGTGTATCCCAAGCCATTAAATTTTGTTACGACTATGGTGAAAGATAAAATGCAGATGTAAAACGAGTCATGTAAAAAGTAAAGAACGTGCATTACTATTATCATTGAACCGTGCTGCCGCTCCACTCCGCCGTGCATTGTTCTTTTCTCTTTGCTTTTTACCCTTCCTTTTGACTCTCCACCTATGTAGCTAGAGCAGAGCAAGTAAAGCACAGTTTACGTCATTCTCCCGTGTGTAATGATCATTCTTAAAGAATACAGGGAACAATTATGCATGAAAGCAAGTAAATACTTGTGCTGTGCGCACCACTTATTATAACTGCGTACAAACAACAAACAAAAATGAACCGAGGTTGACAACATTTTGTGCATGAGCTGGCTGATGGAATGTTTCGTGCTCGTTCATATTCTTTTCTTTCCTCCACTATTTCATTTCCCTGAATAAGTAACTAGTGCAATGAATTGTACATTTTGGCTAAAAGTGAAGTAAACCTCCTGCTCTAGCTCTAAGTCAACCTAAACCCGAACTTACGTTACTTTTACGTTACGTTCATGCCTTTTATTATTTACGTGTGGTAATGCTACACTTTAGAAGCCCGGCTCGGATCCATAAAATCTAGTAAATTATACACTTGCCAAAAATTATCTGAAAAACAATACGATGTTATTATTTTCCCTTGCTTAGGTTCACCAACGTGCATTCCATTCTCTCTACTCTGCTCTGCGTGGCATTGTCATTCGCTAGCTTCAGAAAGTAACTTTTTAAATACTCTACATTGTTTGTTACTGCTACTCTGGTTTTAATAGTGATGTTAAATGGATCTTTTAGTTACTTTACCTCTTCAATACAATTCACTCAGACTTACTTATTTACGTCTCGCTGAATGTATTGAATTATATAACTATTTTTGCATTTTGACAGCTACTTTTATGTTCACTTCCCTTTTCGTGTCCTTCTTTTTCATAGTCTACATTTTATACACCTAGGTACTATATACCATAAACTTTCACACATTTTCACACACCATAGTACAATACAGCAGACTTTTTAATGTCTCGAGCCTCGTCCATAATACGTGCATAATAAAGCCTTCCGCGAATAAATTTAAAAAATCATACATTTTACAATTCACCTTTATGCTGCTAAATGTTAAACTTACTCGTGATTTACGATAACCGGGAAAATGCCGCGTTTGCGTTTTTCAATTCTTCTAAATATGAAAGTTTTCTCTGCTGATTGCAAAAGTTGAAGTTGACCAGGTGTCTTAAGATACAAAAAGTGGCGATGCCGAAAGCCTTTTGCATTTCATTCCACTTTGGCATTCTAAACATTGTGCATGATAAAAGAAAGGTTGTTAAGTTGAAGTTTGTAGGTCACCGGTTCCTATAAGTGGCTGCTTGTAGGAAATTAAAAGAGTTCATCCAACTGAATATTTTCATTTCCCCCTTAAAAGTGCTCGAAGCTGAAATTTGAATAAAAGTGATAGGTTGTTTTTGTGCTCTGAATAATGTACATGATCGAGCCGAGATCTCTATCGGCCAACGCGTAATGTTGGAGAATAGTCCGGGTAAATATTGCACAAAAATATCTTATCTAACTCATCTGACGACGTACTCTTTGCCCTCTTATTAACAAAATATCAGAGCGGCGATATAGTAGTGTATGCAGACTAAACTGAAGACCGATAGTCAGTCACAGCCACTGAGCCATAATAAGAGTGAGTGTGCAGAAAACATACTTTTATTGCCACTGTTGCAATATTTATCTTGCGCTGCGATTTCCTTTCATTCTTGTTTAACATTCAGTTTAGTTTGGAGAACATTCTAGTTTTTCGGAGAGTGAGGTGGTAGATTGTAGATTGAGCCCGTTTCTCGTCCTCTGAACATTGTCAATTACAATAGACCAGCGCAATTACAGCTTACGAGCATGTTGGGCCTACTTAACCAATTTCGTGTATCGCCTCGCTCCACACTGAAAAGAAAGAGTTTTAGTAACGCGAGCGCTGTTAGTAAAATGGGATGGAGCGACACTGATGCCTTTCGTACGTACGTGCGAGTCGAAGCAAATACTCTAAACAAGAAAGAAAGTGCAAGATAAGCAAGCTTATTGTTATAATAATAAAAATACACTCTGCTCAAGTAGATTCCGTGCTCCATCCACCCTTTTTTACTACGAACAGAAAACTCTCTCCTTTCTATCTCTAGTCAATTTTTGCAAACTGGGAAAATAAAATACACAAGTTGATTTCACTCAGGTTCACAAAAAAGCGAGTTTTAAAAAGAAACTGCAGACAGATAAAATAATAATTGTGTGTACTTATGAAAATACTTTGTAATCGAGTTTCAGCAGTTGGCCACACAAGACAATTTAATTGCCACTGTAGCTTGCCTACAGTAATGCGTAGCTTCAGCGTGTATGTATGCATTTGATTTCATTTCGTGAGCGTAAAACTAGGTCAGCCCAGGTCACTTGATCGTGTTACTGCTTAGGCATAGTATAGAAGCATGTTCCTTAACATACGGTATAAGAAGCGGAGGGATCGTGTAAGCCTTAGTTAGATGTTTACATAAAACGTGTAGTATTTTTATCACTAAAGCAAAAGAAAAAAGAGACAAAGTCATTGAGCTCCTTTTTCAATTCTCTTTCTTTCACACACTTCTTTCCTTTCTATAATGATGTGTTTTCTCTTCTGCTCTCTTCCAGCTTTTCTCATCTCTGGATTTCGTGTGGTGGTGGTGTGAGAGTAAGTGCATTGGTACAAGTGGATGGAAGTAAGCAATAGAAGCTTGCTCTCTGCCCCTCCTTCTCTTCACCGTCAAATGCGATGTTGACCTGAGAAAATGGATAGAGTTGACACAGATAGATCGAGCTTTTTACTCTAGCATGAACCGCTCTTCTCTTTACCAGAACATTCTCTAAGTTTTTTCTCTTTTCGTTAAATAAGCTGAGTGAGGAGAGAAGAGCGTGCATCTATTTCTCTTTTTAACCATATCGTTGAGTAGTGGAATAAAAATAGGGAAGAGCTGTTGGCGTGAAGGATAATATGAAATTCTGTCAAGGGTAGAAGAGAAGCAAAACTGCTTTTACTACACCAGTTCGCTCTGCTCTGTTATGTTATTACGTTACAAAGCTCAGACAATCCTACAACACCGCACTACTTTCCTCTACTACTCTGACGCTGCTGAAAATTTGAATTATTATAAATGCAATATAACAAGAGACTATAAAAGGGAATGTGATGTAATGGAAGCACAAGTGTACAAACACGGCAGCTCTTTCTTCTTGCTTGCATTGCATATGCGATGTGCCACCGGTACATAGTCAATAGGCGCCTTATGACAATTTATTTTCTCCTGATGCGATGTACATACATGTCCGTTTGTTATCTTATGGAAAGCGACAGGCGAGAAAAATCAAGCAAATGTATTCGCACTCACTCACTCACTGCATACATTTACTCTACGTTTTACATGCTTTATTGTGAGTAAAGAAAAGAAAGCAGTGTTTTAAGGTGAAAAGTCGGCGTAAATGCCAATACATAATATAACTTATAGGAAAGAATAAAGTGGAACCTTGGAATGATGACTTCAGGATACTATGAACTTTTTTCTGTAGAAGAAGAGAGGAAAAGTCTGAGGACAGAATTGGGCTGAATTTTTTTACGTAACAAGGCCACAAAGGAGCATTATGGATCGATATTTGAAATTTCACAGACTTGTCAAACATCTGCTTCGTGGTTTTTCCTAAGCATTAGGAAAGAAAATATTTTTCTTGTCATCTTCCTTTTCTCTCTTCTCTCGCCTTCTCTCTATCTATACCTTTCCTTTTCCCTACATTTTCACACTGCTTTTCCTTATAACACCACCATCATTCAATTTTTTCTACTCTATGTTGTTATAGATAAATGAATGAAAACTCTGTTCTACACTAAGGTTTGCCACTTTATAACTCGAAAAATTATTACAGCCAGCCGCACACTGCGGTGTTCACACATGGTACAACCATTTAATCTCGCCCTCGGATTATTTTAAAGTAGTTATTTTTTATGAAGAGTTCTCAGATGAATCATACAAACTTGGGAGAACTCTAGACCATCCAGAGAATACGCACCATCTCACACGTAGTCTCTAGAGTGAGGAGCTTCACAGAGAGACGTGTTGATATCCATAAATCTCACGATTGATCAATACTTATGATGAGTATCTTCCTGTAGGTTGAATAAAATGTGACTGTTTAGATTAAACCGGAAAAGATTTGTTAGCATTTAAGTTACTTGATTAGCTTTGAAAACATTGAAGTTGGTGCATGTTGAAAAATTGCATGCGCTGTCGTTTTAGTATGTTGGAAAACGCACAGGTTAAAAAATGTGCCGGTAACTTTTCTAGATTGCATAAGTTTAGTTCAAGAATGGAAAAACTGCTCGTTGGTTTGGTTGAGCTGAGTCTGGCAAGTGTGCTGGCTTGTTTAACTTTCTTCTTAGGGAGTACTTTGGCCCAGTTCTAATAAAGGCGATGATTCCACATACGATTAAAGGAGAGTGTGTGTTTGAGTGCGGTGAAGAAAGTAAAAATGGAGCAAAACAAAAAATATTTATAGTGATAGATGCTTAGTTTATGTGCTATTGTATTTATAGTTTACAATGGGAGCCAGCCCACCTGTAAATTTATAGCGACCATTGTGATGCAATAATGATTTTTAATGGCCATAACGCCAAGATGAGGAAACTTGGGATGATTTACAGCGATTCAGAGTCACGTTTCAGTGTGTATGTGAAGGAGAATCGGCGGGGAAGAAGAAGAAATATTAAAAACGAGTACATGGGCATATAGGTGGAGTGAAAACGTGCTCAGGTACCTACAGCACATCTACCTCCCAACGAAACCAACATCCTCGAGAGCTGTCCTCAAAATCTCCCGGGACAGAAATAATACATTTTTCCAAGCTATTGTATTGTAAGAAGGAAAGGAAGGAAACATAAAGGATGCAATTGTGTATGTATTAGAATAAAATGGCAGAATTGTAATATTAAAGATGAGCAAGGCGAACAGAGCAACGAAAAATGTATGAAGACACATGGTTCATTCTCATTCCACACTTTGGCCATATCTACACGGAGAGAGCAAGCAAAAGTCTGCGCGTTTATTTTTACTCCAGATTTCGATATACAATATTATATTACCATTACCATTACGTTACTTATAATGTAACTTGGAATAAATATTTTTATACCGCCAATTTCTTTTCACTTTTCCTGGTAACAGCATGAACAGTCTCCTCCAGCTCTAGGATCTCTCTTTTTCTATTGCTTTTGTTATCGAAAAGTATGTGTGTGTACGACTGGGTATTATTTGAAAGAAACTATTGGACACTGCAATGCACTGGATTTTTTTGAAAAATAAAACACTTTAACTCTTTACTCTTGCCCTGCCTGACATTCGACGAAACCCTATCTTTTACTGCTTCATTCTATAAGTACCTAATGCATACTACGTAATAAAAGATGTGAAGCTCAAAATTTTATGACATATTAAACACATTACCGTCCAAGCACCGGAAATTCGGAGAGAGGAAGCATTACACTTTTTGAATAATGGACTCACTTGCCACGATATACTTATTCAATTACCGTCCCGATTTCCATCTGATTGTGCCCATTACATTGCACAATCCATCTCTTCACCAGCTCGATTTTACTTGACCTATAATTGTTTTTTAATCTTAAGCAGCCCTCGGCTCACTTCACTCGCTTCACTGCACCTCGTTATTAATTATTTGAGAACGAAATTAAAATATAGTCATCATCATCAATTTTGCCATGAATGAAACGAAATTCAATTCATTCCTCTGCTACTAAATCCATGTATTTATGTGGTGCCGCCGGCTTTGTATACGTACGCAGTGCTCATGATTTTCATCGTTGCGCCATTATCACTCCTTCTAATCGGTCATTTTTCATTCCACATCCCGAATCTTACCTTTTTGCTTCCTCCCTGCAACACAGACGTGTGTAATAAAGCGTTCGATGTGTTTCTGCTATAAAAGGATGATAAATGCAGTTGGAAGCTATATTTGTAGCTCAGTATCGAGCACCGACCAACGTTCGTAACGTTTAGGTTCTTATAGGTAAGGTAATGGTTATACACGGAAAAGTGAAACCGTGTGCATGTTCATAGGCGGTGGAAGGGCAGCTCAAGAAAAACTGCCATAACATACGTTCGCACATAACGACATTACCAATCGTGTGTTCTGTAACGTTTTAGTGTTTTACTTTCTTACTTCACTCTACTTGTGCAGTCAATAGCTGAGGGAAAGCGCAATATAACTTAGTATTGCTTTTTGCTCTTTTACTGACGTCGGCAGAGGTGTAATATGGAAAGGATAAGTACTTACTTACTTACTTACTTTCTATTTTTACTTTCTCCACTTTCTCTTACTTCTCTAGGTAGTGGAGATAGCCCTAGCGAAGGAAGAAAATAAAAGATAAATTACCAGTCGGAGGGCGTCCATAATGGCAGTCGATTTTTCTTTGAGAGAAGAATGGACCGGAAGACTCCACCAAACAATTCTTGATGTTATGGCATCATTCGTATCATACACTATGTGTGATATCGACATTACGGATCTTATTTCGTTTTCCCAAAACGAATCTCAAGTGACTTTCTTGGCCTCAAAGTATGCTCCGGAGCCAGCCAGGTCGAGCCAGTGGTGTGACTGGTGTGCGGTGGATGTGGATCTGAAAGTGGATGCACCACATGGATCACTATCATTTCTCCGCTTACAATTTGAATACTCCACATCCACATTTGCTCGGTCAAAGAGAAAGGCACCTTCGGTTCAAACTTATGCATTCTACGTAGCAGATGATAAAAATCAGTCTGCTAACAATTTTCTCATCCGCTGTGCATTTTTACTTTTAATTCTAAACAAGCCTACTCTCTGTAACGATTTATGCATTTAAATGTGGACAAATAACATAGGTAGTTGGTATTGGTGCCGCCACCTGGTGATGTCCAGGACTTTATACAAACCACAGCCAGCACACATTAAATTTTTCTGCACGCTTAGCAGAAAAAAGTAGTTGCATTATCACAGTCACAATAGTCATGGATGGTGCTGAGGCAATTACCTTCTACTGTTACAATCAGGCATAATGTGACAGTTCAGTGTAATGTAGCAACAACTGTCAGAACCAAACATTCGCAAGGTTGTCTCTGTCTTCCTTTTGCAAAGGGGTTCCCCACTGATATAACGAACATCTCTATCCAAGGCTGCTGCACAATACCTTAAAAGATACTCAAACAAAATATCATCATGAGAAGTGCCCTGCGATAAGTGCTGTCTGCCACTACGTCCTGTCCTCTGTAAGTCTGCGTATCACTCTGCTCTGCTGCTTAAGAATAGATTTTTCCACTATTCCTTTTTTCCGGCAAGTGCTTTTCCTTTTACTTTACTCCAGTTCCCTTTCATTTTCAGAAGACTTCATCTTATTTCTTCCTATAAACTATTTGTCTGTGTCTTCTCCAAAATTTGGGTGAATTTGAGCTACTCAAGTAGTAGTGAGACGCCAGAGAAACGCTGTCGTCGTTAGGCGAGGATAAACCAGCAGGTAGCAAAAACGAAATTGGAGATGAGCGTCCTCGACGAAAAACTGGATTTTACTTTGTACAAGTAAATACACTGTATACCTTTGCACGGTCAGATCTGATATGTAAGGCTTTATCATGCCACTAACAAAATTAAGGTATGTACATGTGTGTTATTATGATTATTCTAAGGACTATTATTAGATACAGAGGGAAGAAACTGTAGCCGATTCTCCTTAATACAGTTGATAAAAGGAAATGATATAATGCAGGGAGCTGTGTGCACAATTTCTCCACTTGCTTGTGTGGCATTCCAAATCTAAAGAAAGATTTTCCCCAATACTGCGTTCGAATTACTTCCTTACACGGCGAAGAATGTGTGCACGAAGAGAATGATTGTATGGAAGAGAAATGCTCTCGAAGACATTCATCATTTTTCCCCTGTGTGCACTATAACATGCACTTTTAAAATATCCAGCCGAGAGAAAGAGTGTGCTTCCAAGCAGACAAAGATGGGACTAGTACCATACCGGGCAACTTCATCATCACCACCACCGTCGTCTCACTCAACTCAAAGATTCGAGACTACTAAGTGTAATATGCTCTGCTGCTTTTTTTGCTTACTTGTTTCTTTCTTCGGGATTAAAGAAAAACGTTCCCTTCGCTTTTCCTCTGTTTTGCAGAATGAGTCGCCAAGAAAAACTGCACAGTCGCTAAATATAAGTTGGGAGAGAAAATAGGATTAGGGTAAGTACGCCCGGTACTACAACACATCAAGCAGAATAATGCATGCTACTACGGAGAATATTATATTACACCTACGCATGTTTCAACCCAATTGAAAAGAAATAAATGAAAATTTCATCGTTAGACAAAATATTGATTCTGTAGCATCCCGGGATTCATATCAATATTGTACAAGAAGTCCTCTTGGACTTTTCTACTTTGCTTTAGTTGCTACAAACTTAGTACATTTATTAAAAATTGTGGGCAACACTTGTTGCAAGGATAAAAAAGAAACATCTTCGATTACATAAAATACTTTAGTTTGAGGAAGTATCGAAAAATTGTAGCCGGAAATTCAAACAAGCTTGTATCTTATTTCTTGTTCGATACTAGTAGAGTCTCACTTGGTAATCCTGTTTCAAGTTTCCTCCAATCGTTCATGAAACCGTTCGTATCGTATCGCATTACACTTTTTTGGAGACAAATCTCGTTTCCACTTTCTCCGCTCTCTCGTACTTTAATGAATCAAAAGCTAGGAAACCAAACAAACCTAGAGATGGATTTGAACGACTTCGGAATGAATAAGTGCGAGCATATAGAAGGCTAGGTAAAATGGGAAAATAAAATGCGAGACGTTATCTATCTCCGGCGAGTGGGAAAATGTACTTGAGGAAAGTGCAGTATGGAGACGAAGAGGAATAAAATAGTAGTCAGAGTAAGTAAGTATGATGTCACTCGGATGCTGCCACTATCACTATCTCTGTACTTAATACCCCACAACCACTCCAGCAACAACAATAGAAATGTGGTATCTCGCCTACGAGATATTGCGAGCAAGGGGAAGGAGAAACTTGCTTTGCTCAACAAACGACAGCCAACTTTTTCTCTCCGCGTCTCCAATAATAACCTTATGTATTTTAATATGGAGTACACGCAAGTGAAAAAATTCCGTTCATGAATTTTTTCTTTTCTCTTTTCTTTTCTTTTTTTTCCCTAGTAAGAAAAACCTTGTGGTGTTCTCTGTGTATTATAGAAGTCCCTTATTTTCCCAAGAAGGAAAGATATTGCTACAATTTCATGTGATGGAATGATTCCAGCCTATTTTCCATTGGTGTGTGTGTGCTCTCCTTTTCCCCTTTCACAGATGGATGCAGAAGTAAAAGCAGACGCAAGCGAGGAAAAAAGCTTTTCTTCTCCATGTAGGAAATAAAAAGAAAATAACTATCGCGTCCCAGCAATTCTTATTATTTTTACTTGTCTCTTTCTCTCTCTACAGCTTTGTTCCTAAAAAATGCTCTTAAAAGCTGTTTAAAAATCCACAAGCGGAGCTAAGTATTTCTGTTTCTCTTTTTCCCTTTCTCTATTGCTGGCTCTTCGGTTCTATTTATTAAAACACAAAGTGGCAGGAAAGCTAAGCAAGTCCTTCATACATATTGGCTGCACACACACAGAGAGAGACAGAGAAGGAGCAGGATTTATAATAATATAAAGATATAAAAATTGTGCGAGAGTGTATAATATTAAGTATGGATCGAGTCACTTTTTCCAGTCACAGCAAGAAAATTGTTACACTATTACGCGTAACTTGTTTGCCCCTTGCTTGTCTTCAAATTTTCACCCATTCTCTCTCCTCTCTCCATTCTTAACTTGGCTTTCTCCTTGTCCCTTCTAATATCGTATCATGTCACGATAATATAAACCCGCATTATCCTTTTTTCTTAGAAATGGAAAGTGTTTAGAAAAGCATAAATGTGTATGAAAAATGCTTTCAAGGGCTTTTTATGGCCTCGGATAATGATGTGGCAGTTGAGTTTATATTATGTTTTGGTGTTTTTTCTTGTTGCTTTGCATTCCCGTTGTTCTGCTTCTGCTTTTCCTCGTTCGTTTTGTCGTCGTTGAAAAAAAAACTTTGAGAAAGATTCAGCCAACTCAGCAGCTCCCTTTTTTGTAACTCTCCAGCTTTCAAGTTCTAATAATGACAAGGACTGAAAAGGAAATGAAATTGGTTGACAAAAACATTATATACATAGAAAACCTTCGTTACACAAGTTCCTCCACTCCACCAAGTTCTCCACTAAAAAGTCATACCGGAGGCTCTAATGTTTCTAGGAAAGTCAAACTCAACATAAACTTTTTGACTGACTGAGTGAGTGAGTGAGTAACTGACTCACTCGTTCTGCTTTCTCTGTGTATTTATCTGTAGTTAGTTCTCTATTCATCAGTTTAATTGCTACATGATCCAATCCCAACAAACAGCCCCAGCCTCACTCACTCACGCTGACAGCATCATGCAACAACGAAAGACGATCGTGCTGTCTTTGTTGTATAACGACCAAGAATCATTTGTTCCCTAGTCAGTATTTTTCCAAACTTTGTTCACTCACCTATTATATTACTCCGCATCTATATTTAACTTTTACTGCCTTTCTACTAGCGTTACCTACTCCATTTCCATGTCAAGCAAATTATGAAATAACCGATAGTCATTATTTTTATTTATTCTATCTGAATATGAAATTTTTACGCTGAGCTAAACAATGAACATTATTGATCATGATCGCACGATATTAAAAAGTTTTTATATTTAATAATTAACTCCACTCTATACTCAGAAATTATTATTTACCACTCAATCACTTTCATTTAAAAACTTTTTCTCAACTTAACCATTTAAAATGATTCAGGTAAGGTTCTAAATAATGTTTTAAAAGGTAAAAAGTACCCAACTAGTAAAAAAGTAACTTTTCTGTTTCGTAATGACTAATGACAAGTCAGTGTCAAAGCATATTTTTATCTTTAAAAAATTCCCGTTGGAAACTGACGTAGTGTAGACATCCATCCCACACAAAGAGAAGAGATACCTAAATGGATTTTTTTAAATCGTTACTTTCCTTATGGACGGATGCACAAATTAGAAAATGTGGTGTGGAAAGAGTATCGAAAAGATAAGCACGCACGAGAAGAATACCTTTATTTTCCTTTTTCAAAAATGGCAGAGAATGAGAAAAGAATTTTTCTATTATCTCTTGCTAATTAATTTTTTTCCTAATCTCACTAACATTCTTGAGCTTTTTCCATATGAAACTCGAGCCGGTGGCTATATTCTCTCTGTATCAGCAGTGTAATTTATTGTGTTCTCATATTTCCCATACTTTACTTTACTTACCAAAGAAAAAGTAAAGTAAGGAAGAGTAGAAAGACTTCCAGCGTCAGCAACATATAAGAGCAGAGTGAGTGAGTTCACGTTGACGATCACGATGACGTATAATAATTTGTGCCGTGCTGGAACTCAAAAGACAAAAAGAATAGATTGATGAGGAAAATCAGCTTCGAGTCTGATTCCATTATAACATCTCCGGTGATAATAATAAATTCCTGGTATAGAGAATAACAACTCCAACTCCTCTACTTCTTCTCCTATCTCTCTCCTTTTTTCTTCACCCGCCTTATTATTAGTATAGATAGATATTCCTCGCCGATGACGACGACTTTGATGAAACAAAATACATAGATGCTTTTTTTCTTCTCCACTTTCTATTCAAAGCACCACTCATTCGCCTGCTGCCTGCGTTTTACGTATTTTTTCTTCTCCGGGACACATTCATAAGGAGAGGCAGAGGCTAGGAGCATGCCGATAACTGGAGAGATTCCACAAATAATGGGTTGAAGAGGCTTTTAAAAATTAAAAAGTTTTTCCTGAAACAATGATGGAAAAAGGCTTTCTAAGCCCTTTTTCTACCTCTTTACTTACATTATGTACAAAGTGCACTCTCAAATCAGTTCTTTTGTACGCATCCCGAGTAGTTTAAATACTATTATTTTTTAGTCCTTCCAGACTTCCATATTACTTCTATATAATACTACTCATTGGTGAGTATCCACGAGTGTGCAAAAGCACTGCTCGCTTCGAAAATGGTGTTGAGTAGATTTTGTTTCCGACGACGACGGTTGTAAACTACTTATAAGTAGTGCTAGTGCATAAGTGTAATGCTGGAGCTATGCGCGCTGCCTCTGTCTCAATGAAAATGGGGACAAGACAAAATGAACCGTTTCATAGGAGGCAATTTGGTGTATGTATGTATGTAGCCTTAGTTGTGTACTTCGCTTCTCACAGACAACCAGAAAAAGTTCGTTGACAGTGATTACTGCTGGAATTTTTAGCCTTACACCCATTTCAATGGTAGTTTGGCAGGAGTGGTAATGGTTCTCTCTCGAAAAAAGAAAGCGGGCAAAGTAAAGTCAGAGAAAGAAGGAGTGCAAACCCTTTTAAAGGATTTTTATACATTTTTTTCCTGAAAAGGGAAAAACTTTTTTATGAAAATTTTCTCAGTCGAGTGAACCGATTAAAGGATTTTATTTAACTAAAGTTTTTCCCAGTCGAAAATGTATCAATAGTTATATAATATTTAAGTTCTCTTTTATCCAATCAATGAGTGTGAGAGGAGATTGATTAGAGGAGTCGAGAGCAAGAAAGACGATGAAAGAAAAGTAGCAGAGCAGAGGAAAGGCAAAATGAAAGAAAGGACGATTTTTTAAGATGATGAAAATTTTACGTCAATGATTTGAATTGATTATTTTAATCTTATGTGTTTCACATTTTCCTCGCATTTAGGCACACTCTGAGAGCAGCTTTCCTCTTTCACGGAGAAAAGATAATATTTATTATACTTTCACCGTAATTTTTAGTTGAGAACTTTAGGATCACTGCTACATAGAATGAATATTTTTTAAGAAAACTGTGCAGTAGCCACTGTGCCACGCCATTGTATTTTGTACCCAGTTTGTGCCTAACTCAGTAATGTATTTAGGTAGTTAGTTGGAAACTCTAGCGTGGAGCGAAGTAGAAAGTAAGCTACTTAAAAGATGAAAACTCTTTGCAGAATTTAATCATTTTACCTTAAAAAGTACATTAAGCATATCTTCGAGATGTACTTTTATTTCCCCCATTGCGCGTGTACAATGAATTTACCTTGCTGAAAATAAAAAACGTGGGACTTGAAACATTCTTTGAAAACAGTCAGTCTTTCTATTTAAAAAAGTTAGCATTTTATGCTTAAATTATTAGGTCTTTGCATATTTTGTCCTTGTCTATCTAAAACATGCTCTCACTGAAATATGAGACAATGCCGCTGAAAGTATCTCTGACTTAAGTTGTCTCTCGTATGGAACGGACGAAAACCAAAACCGATCATGAAACAATTGCATTAAATGGCTCAAATAAAAAGAGCAACTTTCATTTTCATTGTAAGCTCCACTCTGCTCAAACTCCATTCTTTATCCTTCATAGGGAAACACGAAGCAAGTTGAAGCATTGAACATTAAAGGCGAATGTGAAAGCTAGCAGGAGGAAGGGAAACAGTGAACCCCCATCCTATTCATTTCCTTATTAATTGCACAATTCCAAATGTTCACATACCAATCTGGAAGTAGATTAATTACAAAGGAAAACTTTTCTAACTTCGTTGGTCAGGTCGGTCGTTCCACCATTCCTTCTTTCTACGGTGGGGGAAAACGGATGATAAAACATGGAGGATCTCGCACAGGAAGAAGCTGTAATGGAATCAGGCAGAAGGCATGGTCTTGAGTCTTAGTTTAGCTGTGCGCATAAAACTGCATGTTATGGGATGCACTGTGATGTGATGAAATGAAATGAAGGCACAGACAAAGTGAGCGAGCGAAAGTGAAATTATTATAAACATGGCCCACTCCCTAACTCCCCGTACTCCATGATAACGTGAATGTACGTAATATTGTATCATCTGAACATGAAGCTATGCCCTTTAACAACGAATGTGGTAATCAGAGAGGCAATAGTTTCACTTTTTGTTTGGTTAATACTATTAAGCTTTTATACACCATCTAGAAGCCACATATTACACATATCGGACATTTGATCTCATTTATTCTTAATACATTTAACTAACAAAACACTGCGTGGAGCAAACTGGAGACATACATTTTCATTATAACTTTGGCCACAGCACTCCGTGTGTGTGATAACTGCGGCAAAAGGTATCGAGTCGACGATGGTTCGCTCATTCCATTCCACTCCGCTCCAGTTACGAGAGCTGTTATGCTGCAGCATCGTTGAACCGGCTCACATTTTTCATCATCATCAGCGGAATCAATCCCGATGTTTTAAGAGTAACGAAAAGACAAGCAAACGGAACTGGAGATGATTTTAACCGGCGGTCTACCATGATTCGATCGAAGAAGAGGAAAGAAGCCGAACCGGTGTGCTCAAGGTATGCCGCAGCTATAATTATTATTATTTGCTGGCTTTTACACAACAAACAAGCACATGCAACGCTGCTACCATTTCCCAAGCCAGTGAAAAGTTTCCATTGACCGTGGACTTTTGAAGAAATAGATTTGGAAGGGAGGGAGAGATGGGCCAGAGAAAGCTAAGTTGAAATTATAATAAAATAGAAAACGAAGTTGATTTGGCACGTTGGCATTCCTGAGTGAGGAAAACGGGCGATATCCATCAATGAGTAATTTCTGTGTCGTTCTTTCTGCCGACTAAATAGATTACTGGGAAGTCGCATGTACTTTTTCATGTTAATATGCAGAGCAGCGTGGCGATGTGGTTATGTATTGTGTCGACATTTGTAGTAGAGAGTAACTTATTTTGAAAAGGCATTCTCGTTCATCCATTAGTTTACCCAACTCATTTATTTATTCCACATGTAGCTTCAAGTTGAGCAAGTAAGGCGAGAGTGTGTGTGCATGTGCTTAATAGGTAAGTGCCTAAGTACTTCACGTATGTACGTCCACGAGTTTACATCTCATCAGTCGAAGCACTACACACTGCGGTTGGTATGCGTGACTCTTGTACTGTAAATATCTCGAGATCTCTGGATCACCTTAAACTTACTCTCCTACTACATACAACAAAATGAACGGTATCGCTGGAGAAAAGTAAAGTTTTGGAGTTGGTTGGTTGGTTTTGGTGGCACAGTGGTAACTCGAAATACTTGTAAGTAATCTATAAAACTATGTCACCGTATGTTCTCTGGGAGACGTCGACATCTGACTTGGCTTTCTGTTGCGTTCTATTTATGAAGAAAAACTTTTCCCTATAAACCACCACACACACGAGACTTACAAGAGACGAGAGATATCGGCTTTTTCTGTACCTATCAAATATCTACACTACTTAGGTTAGCTTTAGCACAACGGAAGCCGGAGGTTTTGAATGTAAAAAAATGCTCCCTCTTACTTTTACTCACTGCTTGGCATTTTCAGTGTTGATTTACTTTATCATCAACTATGCGAACTCATTGGTAACACTTGGCCAGGCTTTTTTTGCTCACTCGTGTAAAACTCAAGAGTCGAGTGAGAGTGAGTGAGTGAGTTTAATTCGAGTTGATGTCGCATCTCACTCACCCATCTCAGCTTGACTCTTAAAACGATAGTCATTCCCGTTGCCTGTGCACAGCATACCAGCACACAGTGTTTGTGTCAGCGTATTTATCGAAGCTAATATCACGGTGCTTACGTCTCCGCGCTAGCAAAACTGATGAGTTTCTTTATATAAAACGAAACTGAAAACTTCATTTTTTCTCAAAAGTATCGAAATAATGAGATTTGCGATTTGGTGGATGTTGGTGTTGGTGTGAGAGTGTGTTTGTGAGCGTGAAAGCAAACATGCATAATATACCTTCATTAATGAGAAGTTCACGGGTGAGGTGAGCATATTTCGAGTGACTGGTGAGGTGCCACACAACTCCAAGAGTCGGCTAACGCTCTGCTCTTCTGACGTTTTCTTTCTTTCTCCTTTTGTGATTTCCCTCGTTCTCGAAGCCACGTTTTACCTTTTCTCGAATGTTCATTAGTTCATGCGGCATAAACAATACGAAAAGTGTGCACCTACATTTTCTTCTATTATTATTGAATGTTTGCATGTTTCTATTGCATAATTTCGTCATTATTACATCTCTGGTTAGCATTAACAACACCACTCCAACTTCTGCATTGTACATTCATTTTCTGTAATTTTCCCTTGTCACCAGTTTGCTCACCAGTTATGCTTCATTTCTACTCTCCGAATTCATCAAAGCCCCTTTTCTCTCTCTTTCTCCTCTTCTACGCTCCAAATTCCGAAACCAAGAGAAACCGCATTCTTGTATGTCGGCAATAGCGGATGTAGCCACGGAATGAGAGAAGACTTACATCTTCCCATATTCATTTCTGTCAAACACCAATTTTCAAAAATCAAAGGCTCACAATAATTCAAATAATTGAATACGGCTTACTTTACTTTACTACTACTGCCACACGACATTCGATAAAGAAAAGGTTCCCGTTTCCAAGTACTTTGCTTTCGCTTTTATTATTCTTGTATTGTAAGCGTAAAAGCCGTAATGAATGAGAATTCGTACATAAATATGTTTGATGCATGTGTGGAAGTCTGATAAAGTTTTCACGTTTTCAATTCAACTCCAGTTCTTTGGTTGGTTGGTTCGTTGCTGATGCAATAAAATAAAATATTTTCCGTGTGTCACCCTTTCACACACTTTGATTCTCTCTCCTCCCCGCGCTCGAAATATTCTTAAAAGTTATGAGTCGTGATGTGATAAGCTCTGCTCTGCCACAATAATTTTCATACGATATCGTCCTACTTACTAACTACGTAACCTGTGTTTCAAACTGAGACTTCAAAGCGATTCACGATGGCTGATATGGATGATTAACGATAACTATGAATATGAATACGAGTACAAAAGCAAATGAGTTCTGGCCACTTTTGACTTTTACCTTCCTTACACACTCCACTCGACTCTTCACTCGCAGCATGAAAATCCATAATGCAAACAACTCAAGACTGACTCGCTCTCTGAACAAGTAATTTATTGCAAACGAGGCGTGATTGAATTCGTCTCAGTCTCCAGTCCTGAGACAAGTACCTTGGGAAATAGTTGATGACGGAGAAGTGAGGCAAATATAATGAAATATAATATAAAATTTATGTGTAATGTAAGTTTTGTGCGGAATATTATGTACCATGCGAGAGCGACGTTGTTCCTCATTGCATGTTGCACTTTAATGGACATCCATGAAATCGAACAAGTCGAGTCGCCTGAAAAGCACTAAATTAAGCCGTAAAACCGGCCTAATTAAGCATCTAAAGGAAAATCGCATGTTGAGCGTCATATTTAAATTAATTGTTCATAAAGATACAAGGAATAAAACTGGGAGCAACTTTTGTTTGCCAAGTTACGTTCTACGTTACATTACTAATACGTAGCTTAAGCACAACGAAAAGTTATTGTGTGCGAGGGAGAACGCAGTTTGCAGACACTACGACTTACATACTATACTACTAAACTCTGGCATTTCAGCAAGTCCACAAACCCAAATGCAATTTCTTTTCTGGATAACTACAAAGTCTATAACGTAACGTGCGCTTCGTTCCAGGGGGTAGTTTGAATTAGTGAACCGCTTTACTCGTTTAATGTCCTTTCTGGAATTATATTTGCCTGCGTGCCTTTATTAGTTGCTGCAGCTGTATGAAACAAATTTGAAAGCGATGGTTTATTTGACTTGTGTATTCCTTGTGTAATACATCTATGTTAATGTGTTAATACGTATACATAAGCATTCTATTTATTTTGCCAAGTCAAGCCACTTGGCTTTTTTATTTCGTCATGAAAGCTAACTGCCCAAGTTGTGCATTACGACAGAGAAAAGTTTCCCTGTCGTTCCTTCGTTACTCTAACAATCATGTCCAGCGAGAGTGAGTTTCAGCGTTCACATTTTTCCAATCCAGCAAAACCATCCAAAACCGTCACTTACAACAATTTCGGCCAAACAAACTAACATTGTTGTTGTAGCTCATTAAAAGCCACGGAGTCTTGTAGCTGCTTTAGTTTTAGTAAATAGTAAATTTTCTGATTTTGCACTTTGTGTTTCAGAGAGACTTGTAGGTACACACATTTTCTGCAATTGTGAGGAGAAACAGGTAACATAAAAAAGATTTTATTTCCGGAATAAACAATTTATTACTGACACGATGCCCAGTGTAGATATGTTGTGTGCCTTTTTAGAAGAAACAATATATAATGAACGAGGCGAGCTCCTGCCTTCCTTTCCCTGCATTTCCACTCGCCGAGTAAGTGGAGTGAGCGAGAGAAACGAAAACTCTTCTTGAATACAATTTCCCTTCAATAAAATACACGTTCAGTAATATTTTGTATGCGTGTGAATGAGGCATTGTCTCCGAAGCAAAATGTTGCGTTTTCTAGAATCCTCCGCTACCTTCACTTACTTTGCCTTTAGTTCTGCCAGGTAACGGTGAGGAACGCGCTCACATAAAGAATATTCAGAGACCAGCGAAGGTGATAAAAGAGGAGAAATGCCGGAAGCAGAAACTCAAACGTTTTTACATGTATTTTATGTGTCCATGAACATTATAATAATAGGCTAACATAATTCTTTCGCTTTGTTTGCAGGAATACTTTTTCCCCTTCCTTTTTCGTTGCGCAGTCACTACTAACATTACTAGCGTACGTAACTAACTAAGTAAAGTATTTCGCCTACGCACACAACTTTCTCTAATAATTCTTTTGTTTTATTTGTGCAACTTTTTGGTAAGCCTGCCATTTTGGCGAGGCAGCACATTTAATGAAGTACTTTGCTGTACATTATTTTGCCCATTTTGTTTCAACCACGAATTAAAAAACCATAATCTGCATAATGTAGAGAAGCCAAGATTTTCGTAAGGCAAGGTGAACTGCGTTTTCAAATTTTCACTCACTCATGAAATAATGAAAAACATCGCACACAAAACAAAATCTGGGCTAACTTCTCTTGCGAAATGACAAAGAAGAATTAATGTGAAATGCATCATTATTCATTTTAATTTTGAAGCCGTTTGTTCCACAGAAAGGAAATGATTCGTATAATTCTACGCTTTTGAATATACTTTTAATTGTATAGACATCGTCCAGTCCGACCGTTTTTTCAAGAGTACGAGTAGTGACGGTCAACTGCGTTACGCTGTGTTGTGTCTCGTGTGTATCAAAAATATTACTAAAATTCTCCAAAAACATTCTCAACTCGGTACAGGAATGAAACGACAAAGGTTCTAATTTCAAGGCAAAATGAGTTGAATGGTCATGCAAATGAGGGACTTTGAAAAGCAAGCAATACAAAAATTACACACTTAAATGAGACATTTCCTGCTTCCTCCAATCAAAGTTAAATATACTTAGGCAGCACACTGCAGATTATTCTTTCATTTCGCAAGATTTCTGTAAAATAAGTAAAATATAATGTTGCGTTATTTTAAAGAGCCCATTGGTTACCCCACCATTCAATCATTCTACGCTGAAAATAGTTAAGTAGTGTACAACTTTAATTTATGCAGGAAAGGCGTTTTAGTTGTTAGTTTTATCTGGATTTCATTCCAAAGGGCAAAGTGTGCTAAAACGAAGAAATCCTTTCAAGCAGTCAGAATAAATATCATCCTTTCCTTTGTTTTTTTGACGAATTCTTATTTTGAGTGAGATGGATTTAATCATTTTATAATACCTACTTGCCACGTTTATTTTATATGACCATGGCCTATGGACAAATCGCATGTGTGTAAAATTGTATGTAACCCACAGTGGGTTTTTATTTGCTTTTAGCCTTTAATGTTCGCTTTAAAAAATTCTGCCATGTAGGTAAAGGCAGGCTAAGTCTGCACACACAGGTACACAAAAGCCTTTTCACATTCATGTCTAAACAATCCAGAGCGCAGCTATCATAATCAATCTTGTACAAAACAGTAGGCGGAAAGCATTAAACCGGCCATTTGAATTTATCCAAATAGGCACTGCGGCCACGAGATAGCAGTCGATTTTAACACTTTTTTGCCGCGTGACGTATGTATGTATGCATAAAGCAGTGTGATTAAGATATGACCATTCACCCTTCTCAGTAAAAATAAAAGTGTCTATAAAAAGCAGAGGAAAACAGTATGGAACCTTGAGTCTTACTAGAGCTGTAGCAATTTTCAAAAAATTATGATGTACCAAAGTACACAAACAATCAATAATCCGAACTGCAGGGTTCATTTCACTTCAAACAACAAAAACAACAACAGGAGCAAATAAAAAACAGTGGCAGACGATTACTGTCTTGTTATGTTAGGTTAACGTCTGTCACACTTGCTTCACTAATGTAGGTAAATGTGGAAGGTATAGCGGCGATGGTTTATCGTATGTCCTTAAATACATATTTCGATTTATCTCCAATATAGCATTATTGCAAAATAATTACGAGATAATGAGAAAGTGATTTTCAAAACGATGCCAGTAATAATAGGAATTTTCCTACAAAAATTACATTCACGTATTCAATCAAATTACCACCGAGAGAACACCATTGCCGATACTCTGGTCAATCCTTCCGCACGCAAACGGTCGCGATAGGAAAAAAATGTTTCCAATCCAAACTTGTGCATGATTTCTCTCAGCGGTTTTACAAGCAAGTGTTACGTGCGATGAATCCTGCTATTTTTATGCTGACTTTCATGTAAATAAATGTTGCGAAAAAGTCAAGGCGTAGTTAGTTATTGGGCTCAGGTTCGGTCGGAAGTAATGTACGTACAATTTTAATATAGCTTTCAGAAATGCAAAGTCAAAGCCGTAATTAAGCACAACAAAACCCGGTAATTATTTGTATTAACATTTTATTGCCGCTAACCTGAAACACTGGAGGCCATAGGAAAGGGAAAAAGTAATAAAAACTAAAAAAGGAAACTATCCAAAAAGAGAATTAACCCAGGCCGAAACGCTCCTATTTCATTTTATTGTGAAGAACGCTCTTGGTAGCAAGCAGCAAGAAAAAATTCAACAAGCTCTGTAGCAGCTCTGCAAGTAATTTGTATGAAAGTGAAAACGTGATGTTATTTAAAAATATGCAATAAAAAGTCTCCCATCCATTCGAAAGGCATGACAAAGAATTTGCAAGAAAAAAAATACAACTAGGAAAAATTGTAAGTCAGCAGTAACAGTACCGTTTCATTCCTTTCGCGCATATTTTACTCTCTTGTAGTTAACTCCGTTTCTTTCAATTCCACGCTATTTATGCTACTTTAACTTTGCTCTTATAAAACTTGGCCTACAATTATTTTTTCTCGACACTCAGCAAGCTATATTTATTTTACAATTTGCTTAACATCGTGTGATACACAGAGAATGAAAAATATCCATCATGCATGCGTAGAAAACTATTTTTAAACGATTAAATGATAAAAATTGAAAGTGCAGTAAATAAGCTGCATTGTTTCATGTCATTCACCGGAGCACGAATACCGTACAGCTCTTGAATGTGTATTAATTATTGTGTTCAATGTTCGTTGTTGGTTCTCATTTTTCTGGCCCTACTTTCAATCCGCCGTACCTCGAACACTCTCTATCGAGAGAATTCAGAAGCTTCCGTGAACCGAGCCACCAGCCTCATCTAAACACCGCTTCTCCTTGCTGACTTGAAAGTGAAAATCGAAAAAGAAAGAAAAAGGACAGGAAAGCCATCCAAGACCTGCTGCTGCGTTGAAGGGTGGATATACTGTCAGGAAATAAGTATTTCATGTACTTTGCACAAATGGACCAAGGAATAAGTGGACTTTTCTGTTGCTCCACTAAACATTTCTGGCGCAACATTTCTTTATGCAAGATGAATTACGAGCATTAACTAACCACACATAATAAATCGTTCGCTGTACACAATACAGCCATATTCACTTTCACTCTGGCGTGGTCAAGTCCGATCGTTAAAATGGATACGGACGAAACCGTGTACCTCAAAAGGAAAATAATGTCTCACATTGCCCAAATCTGATCTTCGTGTTATTTGTATGACGTTCCAGTAATTAACTATTAATCTTTTCTCGAGAAAACGCCGATCGAGGAAGATGGCGGAAGCTTGAACAAAATATGTAATAAAAAGCTTTTTAACCTAAAATCGTGCCCAAATATAATATCGCATGACTCGGATTATTTTCATTTTCAACCTTTACGTAACACATTAATATTATATTAATATTCACAACCACCTTTTCATATTCCAGATTTTAAATTACTTTTGGCATTGTGAAAAATATCAAAGCCTAGCATTTCGAACTCCAAGATCAACTCTTTTGGAAACAAATCGCCCACGGAAGTGCATTTTCTCATTTTAATTTCACTTCTAAAAGTGCCTTTTAATATTATTTAACATATATTATGTATATGTGTGTGTGTTGTTGTAAGCCGTTGAATGTAAGTGACCTTCATTCGTTTCATTCATTTCATTTGACTCACTTTTTCTTTCCAACTCTCAACGTCCCACTCAGAAATCCTTGCTTCGTTCTAGTCAAACCTCAAGGACTTCACAAAAGCAGATTAAATTATGTCTCAAGTTGTTTCGATATCCGCATGGCATGAGTAGCTCTAGTACCACACCACATCATTACCAACGTATGTGCACAGTTGAAAACCGCTGAATGTATCATACCGTAAACTTCTAAATAAAGCCTACTGCCAAATATAGTCCCCCATTAATACGATGTCACTGTTAATGCATCCTACTTGTACTTGATCCAGTACATTCTAATCAGGAGTCTTGACGGCCATTATGATATATGAATTTTTTTTTATAAACCTTCATTTAACAAAAATATATTGATTGAAAATTTGAAATGAATAAACCATGATTTCGATACCCAGAAAGAGTTAGTTTGGTTTTTAGCCTAGGCTACATTCAGAACTTTTACGGTAATTGATATTTATAAATGTAGCTAAAGTTGAGCAAATATCATCCTTCACATACTTTATTCATTTATCTTCGAACTCTTCAATTGTACCTAAAATTGTACCTTGTGCAAACCAACGTGACACTCAATACAATATTTTAAAACTTTTCGACCACAATAACGAATCTTTTTCTTTCATCATTTGCCTTTCTCTTGTAAAGATAGCCTCAAAAATGCAAAACCTCTCAACATGAAATAGTTGGGGCAATTTGATTTTTACATATAGTGATTCAACAACAGATTTTCCTCTTAAGTGGCGTATAGAAAAACCCACGCATTTTAACTTCATGTCGACGAATTTATATCCTATCATACATGTCACTTTAATAAAGAACACGAATGGAGCATACCTTAGCAGCATGATAAAAGTACTTACGGACTTCTCTCATATTTTATATCATATGGTTCACAGATAATCCTCCATCGAAATTGATACATTCGGAAGCTACAAGAATTTCTTTATAATCCTAGAGAAGGCATAGTCTATGATTTCAAGGACAGAAGTCTGCCACATGTCAAATCCTTTTGTTTAAATGCGAATGCTGCATCTGCGTTTAATGTAGATGTTCATATATTTAAGTAGCATAAACCACTGGATGTGTGTTAACTATAACTGAATAGTATAAATTTGAATGAGTAAATGCGTCTGCCCAAACTCATAAAATGATAGCTGTCAATACCTCGCTGAATGAGTGGAATAAGTCTAATGTAATAAGACTCACTTTTATTGCTTGAAAACCTGAAATTTTCGAATTTTTATTGGTGGAACGATTGTTTGCAACCAATCAAGAGACAGCTCGGGAAGAGATGAAATGAATAGTATGAAGCCGATGGAGCATTTACAATCTGATAAAGCAAAGCAAAAAGCAGCTACCAACTACGAACTTTATAAAAGTTGATGTACATTAGTACATACTTAATGAAATAAAATCCAGGACACATTTCTTTCTTCCGGATTCCTTATATTAATAATGAAGTTGTACATATATGATCAAGTGAAAACAGCTTGTTATAATGTACTTGCTGAGAAATTTAGTAAAATCAATGGAAAATACCTATCTATAGAAGATATGGCGTGTAGTGAAGCTAACGGGAACATAACATAACATAACGGCAGCTTCAGCACTTTTTCAATTCCAATGCAATTGGGCCATCCTTACAAAGTATAGCATCGTGTAAAACGAACTGCAGAGCGAATTGCTCAGCCAGCACAGCATACAGCAATAGAAGCGTGTGTTGGCACTGTTGGGTTTCTAAATGAGAAAAAAGTTAGTTGAGTTTTACTTTAAAAAAGTTATTGGTTTTTCTCGCTGATGTGAGTAGTTTAGTGTAAAATGGAAAAACAAAATACACAGGATAAAAGAGACACAAAAGCAGGAGCTTATTTGCTTGGGAGAAAGTAAATTTTGGGAAATTCTCGAAGAATGGGAGAGACAAGAGAAAGTGAAAAGCAGGAAAGTGAACAAAAAGCATCAACTGTAAATATTACAAAGACAAATAAATTATGGAAGTTGTTTCAGCAGAGATTTTTCGTGGAATCCTCTAATGATCTCACGATAATAATAAACTAATGAAACGCGGATATTATTACTCATGCTTAAGGTAACAAAACAATGATGAAATGTCATAATGAAAATGGCGTTGCTTGTCGTGAGTGATCATGATCCTGGAGCACTGCTTCGTTTCACCTGGCTGCAATCTGCACAGCTTTCCCTAAACAAGGAAGCATAAAACATCAAACAGGAAGAAGGTTTCATTCTATGGCAAAGTGTAAGCTAGTGGAAAACACTGGAGATGAGATGAGATTTCTTCTTCACTGCTTTTATGGAAGTTTTGATTGTGATGTGATAGTGAGCCATGTTGCTTTCATTTACTCTCCTTCCTTCTTTTTATGGAGGCAGCTAGGCAATGTGTAAAAATGAAATACTAGACGAGTCGGTATTTTAGCCTGAAGATTGTGCAACCTGTTACTTTTTCTATTTACTTCTTCGTTTTATTTGTTGTACGTGCTCGGAAATATTAATTAGCTATGTGCACGCTTTCTCAGTGCTCCTCGCTCCGAGTCTCCAATCGAAAGCTACGAGTTTCTGCTGGAGGAACTACATTAAATTAACTATCAGTTTTTTGTTACGCTCAACTCCAATCCAACGTTATGTGTGTCTAAATGAACTGAAATTGAAAACTCGCTGCGTGATTAGTTGAATGGTGGATAATAAAGGGGAAAGGTATCATAATCAAAGTACGTCTGTCTATTCCTTTTCTACAATGCAATGCAATGTAATGTTTACCCAGACTCGGACCTAAAATCTAACTAGCGGAGAAAAGGCTATTTCGGGATCTTCTTTAATTTCCAACCTTTGCTTGCAGACTAGACAGTGGCTAGTGCCGGTGCCTTGGATAGGGCAGTATTTACAATATTACGTTATGAGCACACGGCAATGTTTTGTTAGATAGACATTTTCGAATTAAATTAAATGCGCAGCCATGCTTTTATTCTCGGTTGCCTGCTTTTCAGATTAGCTGTTTCATTATCGCATTTCAAGCGTATAAACAAAGTAGGCAATATGCTACGAGTTACGACGACGTGGGCGTGAGTGAGTGAATGAGTGAAAATGAGGAAAGGACGATGATGTTATTATTAACGTGTAATACGTACTGCACCATTTTACTTTTTACTTAAAGGCACAAGGGGAGTTGAGTAGGGAAAGGCAGTAAGAAAGATGTGCAAGTACTTTAAATCTAATAACCACTTTCACGTGTGTACCCCGTAACCTTCCACTCCATCTTTATAAAATCCGATTTCATAAACCTCAGTTGTGCTTCATTCACAATTTTAGCTTTTGTTTAATTTTGAACATAACATGAGCAATGTTTGCAGGCAAAATGAAAATTAACGGTTAAGTAATGTACATCGAACCCATTCCGCATGTCAAAGCATTTATATAATGAAAAATAATTGCTACCCTGCTTATAATAGAATTTTTGAAAATCGTTTCAATAAGGCTTATGTATTCATTATCATTTTATTTTCATACTGTTATCAAAGTTAAACTGGGGTCAAAAGGTTTTAGTAACCTGGAAATAAAAATAAAATTTGGTGGGCTTACGAAATGATATAGTACGGTGTAGTTTAGTGAACTTTCTTGAACATCTATGTTCCGCAATTCGTGAATTCATAAAGTAATTGAAATCGATTCACAGTTTTACAGTTTTAATGTCGTGAGTACAACACAACCCAAAGCACAGATTCAAACCAGCTCCAGCTGGCTGGACTTTATTTATTCATCCATTCATTCATTGCATTTTACGAAACATTTTCAATCTCAATGACCCATTGACTTTGTTTTGTTTTTGTGCTTAGCAAATAGTACGTGAAAGGGAGTTTCCAGCAGCACTAAACTAATTGTGGAGAGGAGCATAAAGCATTTTCAGTTCTGTCGCAGAGTAGATGAAAATGACAATTTCGCCAAATTTACTGATGGCCTTAATGTCATCTTACGGACTTTTAATGGAGCACACGAGAAGGAGAAGCAAACAAATTGGTGCCTCATTTCATTTCATTCCATCCAGCCAGCCAACCATTCATTTCCCTTCATTTTCTTTTTCATCGCTGCTCTCGTAGACAAATGCCATTCTTTCGTGTCATCTCTAACCATTACCACTTCATGCTTTCTTCATTGCCTCTTTTATTTCGACACAACCACTGCCATTCGTCGTTCTAATGTTAATTTCCACCCTCAATCTCTCTGCCAGCACTGCACAACACTCAATTTCATTTTCAAAGTAAAACAACATAAATGTTATTTTAGCTAACAATGAAAAGCCGAGATACTCGAAAACGCTACACGCAAACTCTAACTCTCCAAAACCAACTTTCTCATTATTCTAAACTGCTATCGTGCCGTGACAGCATTCTGTCACTGTAACAATTATTATAGTACCTATCTACAAAATTAAAAACCAAAGTGTTTCATTTTTTGATTGGTCATTTAGTGGCACAACTGCAAAAAAATATTGAATGAAGCGAAAAGTTGTAGAAAATTACGAGTGGAAACTAGGACAAAGATGGATATGTAGATAGTAGCAAAAGCGACAGAGATATACACACAATTTCCTCAATAACATTAAAATGATACTTGGAAATGCAAATGTGTGAAACAGGATAACTAATCCTAAAGAAACGGAACAGGAACAGAGGTCGCTGTAAATATTCCTTATAAACTATCACTTCACTAGCGATAAAAATAATAACGCGCCCGGAGAAAATAATACAGCAACATATAAAGAGGCTGTAGCATTGCCATTAGAAAAGCCATGAATATATTAGAAAGGCCTACAGACAGACGGAGTGGGGAATATAATAAGAAGAAGAAAAGGAAAAGTTGAAGAATCAAGTAGTCATTTTCTAAATGAAGCAGCAGCAGCATGAGGAGGAGGAGGAGTAGCAGCAGCGGAGAAAAGAAAATAGATTGCAGGAGAAGGATTGCTCTAGCAGCGTGCGGTAGTAAACGCAGGCAATCTTTCTTTATATGGATGTGTGTGCTGAGCTCGTTTTTTTAGGAAGGAAAGGAAATGTAGTCAGTCAGCAGCAATAAGAGACCACTTGAAAGCCTCATGTTTTCATTTTCATTTTCCATCATCATTCCATTTTATTTTCACTGCTGCCTTGCTTCCTTTCACTGCTATATTCGAGAAAAGACTCTCCTTTGTATTTGGATGTGCAATCAACCTGCCTGCCTTAAAATCTCTTTTGTATTTACCATACAAGATAACTTCCACAGGGAATATGTACATATGACTCAATGTAAACATGGATTCTCACAGTGGAGTCATTTCTTTTCCAAACACAGCCACATTATCCGAGAGAAGACAGTGTTTGTCAAAAAAGTAGATTTTAAGAAGTCTCGCTGCTGGCTCCTTACTGCCTTGCTTGCAAGATGTTGATTTTGATGTACCCTTCGGTTTCACTTTTCCCATTTACTTTTCTCCGTCCTTCGCTAAACTTTCTTTCTTAATAATTGACAACAAACCTATGAATTAATATGGCTCTGGATGTGGTCATATTAATTCAAAATAATATTATGCACTTCTTGCAGATTCTCAACTCCATTATTATGATAACGAGCCTAAGATGCTTCGCAACCCGGCCCGTATTAAATTATTCTCAGCGAGACTAATCGTAAAAACGTTACAGTAACGAAACCTTGTTTTCTCATGTTCCTCGCCGAAAAAACATAATATGGCAGTGATGAAAAACGTTGAGAGAATTTTAAGCAGAGTAAATATTTAATGCTTTTTAGGTTACGTTACGTTTACGTTACGTTATAAGAGAAAAGGGGAAACGCACAGCAGAAGAATAACAGTAATCATAACAATACACCTAAAGTAAATGAATGGTTTGAAATAAATAGAAAAAAATTGGCCAAAGTAGGCAAAAAGCGAAATGCTCGTTCGTTACTCGTTAAAGTATGTATGTATCGTGTGTGCATCGTATGTACCTATTTAAGAATATACATGTACTTAGCTTATAAATTACAGTAGTGGTGTAGCGGGGAAAGAAAGGTCGCTTCTTGAAATAGTAATGCATACATAATAAAGAGCTATTTGTGTAAAAGCAGCAGTAATGGCGGTGGTGGTTGGTAATAACAGTGCACATTTGATAAAATGGTTCAAACTTCAGGAGAACCACACTACGAGTGTTATTGTGTCGTGGTAATAGCAATGAATGGCAGTTTTTCTTGCCTTCATTTCGTTGCGGCGACGGCTGTATACGTACATAGTAGTTAGAAATGGCAAAAACATTCTCAAAGTCCCATGGTGGAAATGTAAGTTGCCTCCAGAAAGAGCCTCTCCTCATTCATTTCGTGAAGAAGTTCATTGAATGAAATTTTCATCAAGGGTGACAATTCATTTGAGTCAAACCGAGCCAACTCAATTTACATCATGTTTCGCTTGTCGTTTTTCTCGCTTTTTCCCTCTGCTTCCACATCATTTCTATTATGTAAAACACTATTTTTGAGTGGAATGAATGTAGCGAAGCATCTGATAATATCAATTTATGATTTTTCAATATTTTGGTTAAGGTACCACCTATTCCTATACCATTTTATTACCAAATTAATTATAGTTATAAAGGTCAAAAGTACAGACATAATAAAAGTGGTTACAATTTGGAATTATTCGACAAAAATTATTTTCAATGATAGTCAGCTTTTTTACTTGTACACATTTATAAATCTGGGAGCTCGTGGGATGTTTGTTTATGTATGCACCTTGTAATTGTTCTAATCTCTCGCATGACAGGTCATAATAAATCATGACAAATAAAAAACAATTACTTCGCTATGTTAAATAACCAAATGCAATTGGGGTTGTGAACTAAGATTATTATTAAAATTTCATGGTAAACTTTATAATTTACCATTTGTACAAGGTGACAAGAATTTTCAATGTAAAAGGGGGCACATTTTCTGCTTTTTTTAAATGTGGCACAGGGCGTTTTTAAATTCTTATTAATTTGCTTTGTGGCATGAGTATTTGTTTCAACGTGTTGCAGCTGCTCACATTCTCAAAAAATGAAATAAAATTCTCTCTAGATTCTTTTGAAATCACTTGTACCACATCCATTTGAATCTTCCACAACGGCTCAACTACTACAACTAAATACGTTACAGTTACAACCTCATTTCTAAATTGCTTGTACCTAATACACGTAAACTTTTCTTGGAATGGGCACACCAAAGAAAAATGCAAAAAGTGAATAGCTCATTTAAGAAAATTTATACGCGGATTCAGCAGAACAATGCCTGAGCCTATTGCGGACTACAAAAGAATTTAATGAAAAATTACACCCCATTCCTCAATGATTGAGACTTCAGCCGCTCACAATCGGTACATGTGTACCATTTCGAGATAAAGACATCATACACATTTATACTTGTTCCATGGGCGCACCAATCTTTCCCAACCATTCCAATTTTAACTACCTTCACCAGTGATTTTTCCATTGCCGAATAAAATGATCAGCTGCGCTGCATGAACCTGCATCAGTAGCAAGCAGAGCAATTCTTTAAAATGAAAGAAAAAAGCTTCTCGGTAGGGTTAGAGGGTGGTTCACTTGGTTTGGTGGTGCGTTCTTTTATTAGCAGTCTATACTTAGGTTATGAATGAATGAACTCGTTTATAATGTGTACATGCTTACACCCATTTTTATATCAACGATGTACACTGTGAAACCAAATTACCATTTTTATGCTCTATCACTGAAATTAAAGAGACTAAATTTTTCATAGTGAAAGGAATTTGGCATCTTGAGCCTTTGAAAGTCATGGATATTTTGAGAAAGTAAAAGGCAAGAAAAATGTTGCCGTCTTTTTCTTGTAGTACGAGACGATTTTTCATCTGACTTCTCTAACGCTGCTCTACACATATAAAAATATCTTTACAGAGATACCTTAGAGATCCTAAATAAGCCTTGCCACCATCATAATATCATAGCCGTTGTTGGTGCACAATACCACGTAGAAGCATTGCTACTTAATCATCCTGCTGCTTCTTTTGCTTCACTGCAATAGGCATATTATTTATTTTTCAAAAAAATAACATTTGTAACTCGAAGAATATTTGTTATAGCAAGACATGTCTGTTGGTGTATCAGCTCAAGTAAAACATGTGCTTTAGGAGTTACATTGCCACAAGTGTAAGTAAATTAATAAAAAAGACTGTCTCTGAATTACAGGAATTAAAAGGAGTCTACGGAGAATGTGCCGTGTAAAAGCGTGCATTAATCGACGACAGCGGATGACTCTGTCAAATGAAGGCATGTTTTTAGAGAAAAGAAGAGGGGGAAAAGGAGCAGGCAGAGCAGAGCGCACGCAATAGTTACTCAAATGGCGACAAGGACAAGTTTTCGAGAGCTGGGATTTTCAAAAATATTACACTTATTGAAAGCAATATTTTCAACGAAATTCAATTGCTCGTTCTTTGCTTTTTATTATATACGTGCATTCGTTCATATCCAAGTTCTCCGTTCCGAGTCTCGTCCCGTTTCCTTTTCTTTTCCCAGAAAAATATTATGCGGAGAGGAGACCGAGTCAAATGAAACATATGCCTTTATTATTAGATACTGCGGTGGAGTCAGATGGAGAGGAAAGGAGAAAAGAAAAAGCATGCATTTTAACTTTTCTAATTAATGAAAACTATTTCAAGGATTCATGCATTTTCTAATTTCGTTTCCGTCAGGAGAGTGAGTTGAGCAGTGCCGGATGCCAAAAGGCACACAAGATGATGATGATGAGGGAAAGAAATTCGACATTTTTCCGGTTCAGTCAACTCCAGCTGCAGCACAATGGTGTAATTTATGAAAGCATAGACATTATCGTTATGGTTGGCTGACAAAAATCCTTGAAAAAAAATAAACCACTGAACTTTCCTCACAAAACCACCATACGTACGTGGCTTGCACGCCGTGATTTTTTGCCGCATTTGCAAATACAGTCAAAAGGTCAAAAATGCGAATAATACGAATACTTAATAAACGTTGGGAGCATATTATTGCCAAAATCTGATTCGAAGACACTGAAATAAAATGCGCCTTTCCTCTTTCTTAGTGACGCTCATTTAAAACGACATTTTGTTTCCATTTCTTTTTTCTTCCAACTGCAGTATTAAAGCTAAACCTGTCATTGTCTCGTAGATTCTTATGGTCGCCTCGCCTCGATTACCATTATCATTACATTATAGTTTGCGTTGCGTTCATTTCATCTGTGCGCAGTGCTCAAGGCAATAAGGACAGACGTGGACGTGTACATTTTTTCACAATCGGCTTAGGGAAAAGCAAATTTGAAAATGAAGTCTTTCTCCTTGGTAGTACTATATTGCATTACTTGATACTTCCTCAGAAAAGAAATTACCCAAACAGTAGTACTTTTAACAGTTCTTACTTGAGCTTCCCATTGTTGCTCTGTTCTGCTCCGCTCCTACTTACACAACAACAAGACTCGGTTTTAGTTTACTGTTTTTTGATTTGTCATGTGTGTACATTCCGTGGGTGACACTTAACAGGACAAGATTGGATGAGATTCTTTTCTTGAGTGGACACGACCAGATTGTATTCCATTTCTGAAGAGAAGAGAGAGAGAACGGTTGAGTTGAGTGAGTGAGTGAAAGTTTTTTGGTTGACATGTTCTGGTTATTGGCAAGCAAGCTTGAATTAGATGTAGTGGTGGTGGTGAGCACCGCGCCGCTTGCTTTCTTTGCTACAAGACCAGGACGCACATAAATATCTTATCCATCAGTATTTTTTTATAAATTCGTATAACCCCTGGAAGCTCCCCTTCTTCATACATACATACATAATATGGATATGTAGTAGCGTCCCCATTTTTTCTTGTTGTGTTGCTTCTCACTGCTTCGTCTTTTGTTGCCTCAGAAGGCAGACCAAGACATGTACATATACTTACACTATATATACGTGGCAGATTTCTGATCTGATACTCAAAGCACGCTATATATAGGATTTGAAGCCACCTTATACAACCTTCTCCAATCCTAAATACACTGGGACTTGAGTACACATTGAAATTATATAAATTTTTATCCGTTCGCTTATTCGCTTCTCTTGTGCCATTCCACTAGAGATTTTTTCCCTTCATCTCATTCCGTCTCGAAAAATGTGTATCATCTGTGCATACACACAAATCCATTTGCGAGTATTCAGTGAGTGAGGTTTTATCCAGTATAGAGACCAGGAGAGGAGAAAAGGGTTCAAGGAATTTGGAATGAATAAGCAAACTAATATACGTGCACACTAGTAAGCAAGGCAAGGCAAGAAGCAGCCGATATTGAGCTGTTTCACTCTCCTTTCTGTCCTCAAACCAAAAAAGGAAAGCATCGTCATCGTCATCTTCATTGTTGAATTCGGTTCTGAAATACAATGTGCTTATCTGTTATTCCTTGACAGCATTGAAAACTAGTACATTATAGATACGTGTCGAATATCCAACTTTGAAAGTAAGCATATCTCTCTCTCCCTCTTGCTCTCCTTGCATGTGTCATTGGTCTTCTTACGACTTGAATTTCGGATTGACATCATGTACAAGTTAAAAAGAAAAAAGAGATAGATACAGAGCAGTACACTTACGGGGAAAAACTCGACTGAAGACCCCACATAATCTTTAAGTTTGTGTACTTTGCTCGCCTCAGGTTACACACTACTACGACTACGCTTCTTCTTCTCTCTCCTTTTTCTCTTTTTTCTATCTTTTCAAGAAGCTGTCCTTTGCAAGGCTGAGCTGGCAAACCAATAACAAAGTCTCTCTTTTTCTTCTAAATCCACATTGCACAAGAAGATGTGTTTCCTTTCTAGAATCACGTTTGTATAGATGAATGTATGAATTTTGCCCTACGAACATTTTACCTTATTTTTATACTCCAAAACCCCTTATTTGAAATGTATGTGTGGTAGTGGTAGAAGCATAAAGCTGTTGAAGAGATTAGCATAATTTTCGATTTGATGCTAAAGCTGAGCGAATGTGTTGGAAAAATATAAAATAAATAATAAAAATGGCTTGTTTTCAGTTTCATGATTATGCATGATATTTCAAGTCGCCGACAAATGCGCCGCCTACCAGGCATGGCAATTGACCGAGGGTTTTAATATTAGAAACCGAATGGGCCGGTTTATAATGGGTTTAAACGGTTTTTAACGGTCAGTGGTTAATAACGGTCACGTAATGCTAAAGCATATACACCATTGAGTACATGGGGCATTGCTATACATATGTACTTAATGTATTTTAAATGGAGCCCGTTAAAGACCATTATTACCCACCTCAATCAGAGGTGGTCAGTAACCGTTAAAAACCGGCCAGACCGTTATTAACCACCCACTCTCTATTGACCACGTGCCATGCCTGCCGCCTACACACACACCGTGGTCGTGAGAAGCGAGATTGATTTTAGTGAAAGTGAGTGTAAACTACATCTGTGCTTTTCCTCTTTAGCAATGGAGGAATGAACAAGGGAGCAAGGGAAAATCCATAGAAAACTCTGCGATAACAGGAGTAATCTATAATTTTTTGTTAATATTACGAAGAGATAACCATGCATGCATTTATGAATGTTGAATTGTGTCAATGTCGATACGAGACGACAGCGGAGAATTGTGCTTAGCGAACCACCAAAAATGAAAATAATTGTGTTTATGTTGCATGTATCGAATTATTTAATATGTACTCATATCATATATTATCCTATCGTATCATATCAACGTGAAAATTCGCCAAAGCAGATAAACACGTTGTCACTGACTGACTATGAAATGTAGCCGGTAACTAGGATTGTGGCAGTAAAATCTAAACGAGTGTGTAGTACTATGTGCATTGGAAAGAAAAAAAGGAAAATTTTGTTTGGTTAGGCAATGACATGTACAAAGATAAGCAAAGAAAAGAAGAGAAAGAAAAATAACAAAATGGCAGAAAAGATGGATGAAACTTTCCATGACAGAAGCAGACGTAATAATATACAGTCTACATACATATCTAAGCACGTAAGTGTGTATAACGTAACACATTGACAAATGCCACGTAATGTTTTGTATTACTTATATTTCTGCTACTTATTCTAAGAAGCCATGTCTTCTTCTGCTTACTTAAACTGGAGCTTTTAAAATGGAATGTGTGTGATGTGATAGCTCTCCATTTCATTCTTATTCTTGAGGATTTCTCTCTTTCTCTCATGTTGAGACGTTTTTCCCTGCTGGTGTCGTCTTTACTTTTATTCCTTTCTTCCAAGATAACTATCGCTAGCAGTGAAGAGGGAGAAAGACAGAAAGAGTGGAGAGGAGGTGAAAAGAAATGGGCCTAGGTACTATCTGGAGATTTTGCGGCTTGCTTTTGAGGTAAAAAGTATTTGCCTTTGAATTGTTTGTCAATCTATTTTTATTTACATACCTTGTTTCGTACACCATTTAATTTGAATAGTGCTCACTCAAATGTCTCGATGTTTGAGTTTTCAAAGGCTTTCATGCGCGTAACTAAAGCTCAATTGTGAGCCTTTCCCAGAAAACTGGTATTATTCTCATTTCATCTGTTTTTTAATCAGGAAAACGAAACGCTAACATCCACTTGGACATAATTCTTCTCAAATGCTTTGAATAATGTTACACCTCATAAGAAAATATAAATTTTGACAAAATTACAATTTTGACTATCTTCTCATTCTGTTTATCCTTACAAAATTACCCCTAACTATTGAATATTGAGAACAATAAATTATGTACAACTCAACTTTGACAAACCTTTGCAAATATATTTTTTATTTGGGTTTGAATATTGAACTAAAATGTAATCATAGTTAATTTGTCAAGTTTTAAATTTATTCATTAGGAATGGATTTATAACAGTAAAACGGTGCGTGTTGAAAAGCTAAATTTGGGATCTGTTCGTCATGAATCATGAATTGAGTGCCTGTGTGAAAAGGCGGAAAATATTGTGAAGGCGAAAGGAAGCCTGAATCTACTCCGTGGCATAAATAGTTACTTTTCGTGTTTTTATTAGACACAGTCACACATCCACACGGTACACGTGGTGTGAATGGGAACGTTGGAAGCTTACTACAAAAGTCTCTCTTGGCAATAGTATTATTATTACAGCCACATTGTTTGTGAAATTGAATAGAAACTTCAGAGAAACATTCATTTCATTCATTTACTTCTTCCCGATCCTCGATCCTTCCTGGCGAACCCAACTAACTTGTACTATTTAGCTGAACCGAATAATGGAAAGTTGAAAGAAAGCAGAGCAGTAGTGGCAGAGTAGAGTAAAGCACCTACACAACGACCATCTGCATCATCTAGGCAATCCTCCAAAGTTTTGTGATTGTGCCCACTTGACAATAAAAGGGTTGTTGAATGTAAATACATGCATATGAATTTAGGTATGCATAGATTTGAAACGACTTCCGCACAGTATTGCCGGTAAGTAGAAGAGGGGGAAACCGTGTAGCTCCGTGACATATGGGAAGGTAGTTACTTGTCAAGTGCACATTGAAGGTAACCATGTAATGCAAATCCGTCTTCATGTATCACGGTCGCTCGTTCTGTGCTGCCTCTACTCTTCTCGTTGTTGGATGAATGATAGTAGAGTATAAAGAGTGATGAAAATAGAGAACAAATTGATAGTTGAATAGAAAGGACGACGGAAGCTGAGCCGGATGAGATCATTATTCCTTTATGTATCAGTAGGCATTACATTCACGTTTGCAATCATGTCATCCGTCTATCGTCTACTTTCTTTTCATATTACCTAACACACATACAAACACAAAGCAATAGCTTTCTCTCCCTACCAAGTCTCTACCCATACACATAAAGACATACCTCACATTTTCCCACTGATCTCTTATAAGTAGTCTTATACACCACTCCACACACACACAGAGCAGCAATGCGTCACTAAAGTTGACGAGAACCAGATACATACATGAAGTGGTCATATATTTAGTATAAGTGAGATCCCAGGCATACATACCAAATCATACAGATTCAGCAGCAGCAAAAGAAAAAAAATAACTGACGGATGGACTAGGATTTACTATCTGTGTATAAGTTTACTTATTGTGCACCTATACATACTTAAGTAATATAAGAACATCAACAACAGCCATGTCATTTCAAAGGGAGGATGAAAGAATCATATTATATTGCAGACAATGCGTGAGTTCCTCCAATTCACTCTCAGTCAGTCAGTTTTTCACTCGCATCAGCTTTCACCACAGAGAAATTTCAAATAAATAAGGTTCATTCATACATCAGAGAAAGAGAGAGAGACAGAGATAGGTACATATTACGTATTCCTTTTCTCCGCTCCTCGCTCGCATTTCTCTCTTCTCTACAAATGAATCGAGAGAATCTTGTTTTTGTGTATACTTGTAAACTCGTTTTTCATCCCGTATTATTCTACTCGCAATGCATTCATCTCTTCCCTACCTTCAGAAAGGTAGGCCGTGAGACAAGACAAGCAAAGGCAATGAATGTATGTCTAATACCTGCCTGCAAAAGTTAAGGCTCGTCTCGTCTGAAAACACTTCTTTATTTTATGCTCATACCCACGTAATAATGTTTATATCACTATCTAAGTAAAAAGGTTTAGTTGTACATGATTTTATTTGGAATTCTATCAAGACATATGCAATAAGTGTTTTTACCCAAGAAACCTTTTGCGTTATATACATATTAAACTAAAGTATCACAAGGGGACTTGCTTATGTTGATATACCGAAGGTATGAATTGTATTTGTAGCAACTGAGAAGACAGTGTTGTGCATTAGTTCTTGTATTGTGATGCTTATACGTAAATTTGTTCACAAAAACTAATAGAATCAGTCACAGTCCAAAAAGACTGATACTGCTGCTCCTGCTGGTGGTTGTTGTTCGCTCTCTCGTTTCCTATTCAATATCTAGCTAATGAGCTGTGGATTTTCGCCTTCCTTTCTCAACAACCACATCCCAGTACTCACTCAGTCATCGTCATCGATTACATTGTACCGCATTGTTAGGCCAAATTACAGACTCGCAGAAAAAAATTGAATAGGCATGCATAATAATAGAACATGTCGTGTGTAATGTGTACATACATATGCAATAATATGCATACGTGCAGCAGTGAAATTGTTACAGCGATGTGCAAAAACAGTAGACTGCTACCACCTATCTAATAAAATAACTAATGGGAGGTAGCAGGTACTTGGTATGGACATTTGAGTGAATATTCTGCGTGTACCGCAAAATATGCAAAATATTCTCAACTAGCACTTTCATATATTAGTTTTACACACTACACGAAATTTTTTGAGAAGCACAAAGGCTCTGCATTATATGAGTGAGTGAGTAGATACAATATTCTTATTTTTTGCATTATGCTTCTATTTTTTTCTGACTTTGGATATCCAACAGATGCAGATGAACACTGACTGAGTGAGTTGGGAAGAAAAGGAGGGAAAGTGGGGAAGCTACATTTTCCAAGGTAGTACGACAGGAGCAGAAGTTGACTGGATTGTGACTGTGACTGTGAAGGAAGAGAGGACATTATGAATGCCTCTAGTCTTCGTGCAAAACACCGTAATTTGTCTTTTGTGACATGACATACGATTTCAGGGAACAAAGCTTGTACACAAATTCGTCTTATTGGTGGAAAATCCCATTGCTTTCATGTACCACTTATTTTTTTAAAAAGTCGCAACGCTGCACATATACATTTCTTGCATCCGGAGAGAGAGGGAGAAAGCACGGAAGCGTACATAAAGTAGTTTTCTTCTCTCCTCTTTCACTCTCTTCTTCTCCAACTGTCTAATGCGGATGCTTCATTTTTTCACTATGTTACATTACATTACCACAAAATTAGCTGCCTTTTCTCTCCTTTCTCTCATACATGAGCTGAACCAGCAGTCACATTTAGAGTTTTGAAAGAGAGGCAAATGCTGCGCTTTTTTGTTAGGCCTAACGTATAATCTCATTTTGGAAATGCCTTATCCAAAAAATGATGATTTGATGAAGGCAAGAAGGCATTTCTTTTAACTCAACATGAAGAAAGAGCAGCAGTCCACAAAAAGCACATTGTGGAAAGCTAACAAGCACAAGAAGAGAATTTGAGTTGGTGTTGATTATAATAAATTTTGTCTTGTCGGTTTTCAACTCGCACATATTAAACGGAACACAAACACTATTTTCATGATTAGATAGATGTACCTTAAGCCCCGAGTTTCGTCTCCATCCGGCTCAAGCACATTCATTTCGCAGCGTACATCTGAGCCCACCAAAGAACACCCGGGCGGTTTTCTAGTCTAAGATGATAAAATGGAAAGAGAAAACTGCAAACGGTGCACTTGGCATTTTCTTCTTTCTCCCAGTCTATTCTATTCTCGCTCCAATATTTTTGTTTACGTACCTTTGTAATGTAGACAAAACTTTTTGTCTACAATTTTATCATGTGATGTCAAAAACGCCAGCAATCCTTTATAATATATATTAAAATGCATTATTACCCAAAGAAAGAGAAAGTACGAAGGATTTTGCTCATTCTCTTCGTTGATTCATATTTTCAATTCACTTGTATTTCGGAACAATTCGAGCATTCTAATCCAGCCACTTTTATTTATTCTCCGTCTCAGTCTCTACACGCTCAAAGATATGTATTTATATCCTTCCTTCCCAGTTTACTTTTACTTACTCTCTACTACTGCCATTGCAATGCTCCATCAGCACAGAAATAAAGGGAGAAGCAGCAGCATTTCATTCAATTTCAGCAACTTTTTTTTTCTGAAAAGGAATATAAGTATACACTTGTTCTTTCATTTCAATCTTCTTCTGCTTTTCGTCTTTCATTCATATAGTAATAATCCGAAATCCAGTTTTAGTGTTCTCTCTCTCTCACTCTTTCCTCGTCATGTGAGTGCATGTGACCACTTTTGCTTTCACCACTTCTCAAGTTATTACTTTGCTACTACTACGTTTTCCTCTTATTTCCCTCTTTTCTTTCTCTCCCTCGAAAGAAGAAGAACATTGTAAATATCTTGTGTGGAAAATAAAGCCTGACTAAGTCACACCACAAGACCACTTTCTCCCTGCTCCTTTTTTATCAAAGGCTCAAAAGAAAAAAAACAAAAAGACTTCCTTTTTTCGTGGTCTTGTAGTGGTAATGGTTCTTTACTTGCACTCATGTAACTTTACACCGAGCCACCTATACATGTAATGTATGAATGCATGAAGACACATACCTTGAGTCTATGTCAAGCTGTATGTGTCTGACTGATCACTTGTATTATATTATATCATATTATATATTGCGTGGAGTGGTGTGTGAGTGTCCCTCGTGGAGATAGGAATGCATGGCTGGCATCATCAGGAAGGCAGAGAGACAGGAGGACATAAAACCTTCATTTCATACCTCTTCTCACTCAACTCAACTCAGTCAGTCTTCTTCTTCTTATACATTTTTTCTTTTCAAAACCCAACGACTTTTTTATCTGTGCCAAGCAAAGCAAAAGGAGAGACACTTACACATGAATGAAAAGAATAAAAAGAAAAAGGGAAGAAGGAGGATGAAGGAATGAAATTGAAATGAAAGGAGGGACACTGCTTACTACTACTACAACTACTACATAGTACTACGCCGACTACTTCCACCACACTCCGCTATAGACACTTCTTTTCTTTCTGCTCCCTATTACCACTTTCCTTTTTTCATGACCGATGCTTTGCAAGTAACTCACCTTTCGTCCTCACTTTTTTACTCAAACTACTTTGCAATATTACTTATAGCTCGTCGAAAAGAAACAGTTAGACTCAGGCAAGCATTCATTCATTCACGCTTATGAACGGATCTGGAGAAAACGTTGTAATACCTTCATTTCAAACATTTCTCCGGCTCTCATATCTCTCTCTTTCCTCTTCTCGTCTCTTTCTTTTACGCAGACATAATTCCGCGCTAGGAGCACAAAGTGTGTGTGTGATGTGATGTGTATTTCTATAAAAATGTATAAATACATCTTCGACGGTGACGACGACTTCGCTTAAAACATTTTTTTTCGCCTGGTAAAAATGCCCTAGGACATACACAAGTTTGTATAGTATGAAACAAACCGGAGTCGTTTTCAATTCCTTTTAGTCTGCTTTTTATGAGAGGAGGAGCACTCTTAAGTACCTAAGCGTCAGCATATAAAACTATCGTCAGTGGACCGGCTTTTTTCTCTTCTCCACGAAAGATGTAAGCTGTACTGTACATATTATTTATAAGGACTCACTCGACTCTATCGCTTTCGCCAGTCTGCTTCGATGCTCTTGCCGCATATGATTCTTTATGCAGCAATAATATGTGCTGTATTTAGAAAAAGGTAGACGCGTTTAATACAAAGAAAGATTTCGAGCACAATGAACGCTCACTCAGGAAAGACATGTCACGGTGGTGAGTGGAGTGGTGATGGCGATGGAGGTGATCGTTGGATATGGAAAGAAAAGAGCCTTTTTTCTCTTTCCTACTTTTTTTACCTATTACTCTCTCAAGCAGATCAAGAGAAGTAAGAACAAGATTAAACATCGTCACAAAACAGAAAAATGACCCGAGCCTTTTCTTCCCATATTATTTCATGTTATATCCGACATTTTCAATTCCTATACATAATCTATGTTTGCTGTGATAGTAAATACTATACTACGTTTGTAAATTGCGTTTCTCCCAGTCCACAGCTCGCCGCCGTTACATTCACTCACGGAGACCCACTTTCTCATCTGAGGTAATACAAGATTACCGTTACTTATTACTACAAGCGGTGCATAGTCATATAGCCATAGCGCTCCGCTTTCTCTTTACTCTCCCATCAAAGTGTATAATATGTGTGAGGATCAACAATGGATAAGTAATATGTAGAAAATAAAATGAATGAAGTCGACGGACGCTTGGATCAAGTCTAGGGTGTCATTAACGTTTTTACGCCAGTCATCTAATCTACTCCATTTGACGGAAAAACGCCGTATCAAAATGTTTCAACAGAAGGGAAGAAATCGAAGCCAAAGAAATGCGAGAAGTTGTATAGGGAAACAAAGAGTAAAGTTGAAGACGGGTAAAATGCATGAAAAGGACGATAGATTAGTTTAGAAAAGCAAAGTTAAGAAGCATTGGCCTGGCCATCATGGTTACTACACGGTGATGGTGATGTGGTGGTGGTGAAAGCGATGGTGACAACCATTGTAAAGTTAGTCGCTATCGCTCATTCTTTCACTCACTGTGAATATGTCATTGAAGAAAATGATTTCAGCTCTGCCTTACTTCTCTTTTGTTTGAATCGTGTCTGTGCATTGGAGCTGAAATAAATGTGGGTGTTCGTTTGGTTTCCGTTTTTTCCCTGTGAATAAATGGAAACCCTTAGACACCGCCAGCTTTTTCGCGTACCACCAAAACTCTGCGTCTGGGTTTCATTTTCATGAGAAGTGAGTGGAAAGTGGAGACCACAGCTCAAATTTTATCGTAAATAACGAACCAAAGCACGGCACAAAAAGAGCTCGTAAACAATGTGAAAAATTGGGGAAAATATTGAAACTGGAGTAGTAAAATTTTTGTTTACCCACCCAACAATTCATAACCTCGACTTGTCAATTCACCCCACAGGGAAATGGAGTGTGTGGAAAGAAAACTATCTCTGCTTGGGACTATGCACAGAGTCTAATATTTTTTAAGTATTAAATATTTCCATCTCTCCTTCACGTTTCACAAAAGGGCTGAATGCCGGGCTATTACACTTTATTGAATGCAATGCAAACAGGCACAACATTCAAATTTTCGCCGTATTCTAGAACTGTGTGCAAGTGTAATATTTCATGATCAGTTTACTCGTATTTCATGTGGAGAAAGTTTAAATATAAACTTTTCAGCGTCTTCCTCTTCCTTCAATGAGTTGGGCTGAAGTGCTCCAAGGTGCTCGGTAATATATTTGCATACAGCTCTATTATTATTCCTCTGCTCAAACATGAAACGATAAAATTTGTTTGTACTCGGTAAGGCAAAAGGTAAAGAAGGAAGGGAAGGTAGGAGAAAGCAGAAAGCTCTCAAAAAGATATTATGTATTTCGTATTCATAAAGAAGGAAGCACTTGAGAAACCTGTGGCAATAATAACAACCCAGGATTTTCTCTCAGTCAGTCTTATGCTAGTTTAACTACGGCGTGTGCGTTTTAATAAACGCAAAAAGGAAAAGAAATCTCAGCTTGAAGAAAAAAGATGAGATGTTGGCAATGATGATAATTCACGAGTGTATATATGTGTTACTATATGACGACATATAGTCTATTCTTTTGTGTACTCACTCGCGCCACTCAGTCTTTTTTGTGTCAGTTTAGGTGCAGTATCATCTCTTCCTTGTCATCAACATCAACGTCGTTTCCTTCTTCATGCCTCTCCTTTCATAATCATTTTCTCTTTCAGATTATATCCCGGACGAAAAAGACAACATACGAGCATGAGGTGAAGAAACACATAAAACTGTGCCGCCTGTGATTCCACCGCGAAGGATATTGTAACACGACTATTATTTGTTTGCGTAGCACCATATTTATAGCAGGAATTGTTTACCAGTGTGCACCAAACACTAACTCCGAGTTGTAAGGCAAAATGAAACAGTGAACAAGTAAAATCCATGCTGCATAAAACAGTGGATTAGGAACGGGAGAAAATAAAAGAATATAAAAGTAAAAGTATCACCGTCGACATCGTCATCATGTCATTCGTTCATTCTTCTCTTCTAGTATCTCTTTTCATCGGAAAAATATTTAATCTTCTCTTACTATTTTACTACCGGCACGACTACGCCTCGTGAATACCAAAATTATCCAAAAAGCTTTCCTCATTTTCGCCAAGCATAAAGCAGGTAGGTAGACAAAAGGTGGAGGTAGGCTAATGTTAGTTTTTGGTTTCGCAAACACAGCGGATACCTACCTGCTTTATGCTTGGCGAAAATGAGGAAAGAAAGAGTGATGGATGTTTTTAAAGAGGTATGAAAGAAAAAGCAGAAATCAAAGTGAAGTGGAGAATCCGGGATAGAATATGAATACCTTCAATGAATCCAGCTAGTTCATTGTTGCACACTGATTATTTTATCAACATGAAGGTAATGATTACGAAAGAGTTGTAATTAGGAGAACCACTTTCACAATATACATTTTCATATTCGGATATATCGTTAGTGTCATTAGCGAGGCAAAAAAACCTTGAGCATAGTCAATATTGTTTTAAAATATCTCCGTAATGAGTACTACGATCCTTCATGGTTCATATTTGAACGAGAAATACTAATTCCTTGTAGCATAATTGGCAGGCTGAAAATTACACTTGAACTTTATCTTCTTCATGTCATCTCGAGTAGGCCACTACTGGCTCTGCCTGTCTTCTTTTTCATCCATTTATTTCATATCGTCCTCTTCCTGATCCTTGTTGTATGAAATTGAAATAATATTAGATAGGTTTCAGTTAATTAAAAGGAATAGACTCATCTCCTCCACTCCAACCCTGATTTTTTTTCTTTTCATTCTCTGCCTGTGTCTTGCGGTGGTTAGGAGAGTAAAGTAAAGTATAATATTGAGTGAGAGAGTGTCTACCTAAAAATACAAATGATAATATGAGATCTCTCTCCTTCGTCTCACTCATTCCGTCTCCTCTCCTTTTTCTTTTCTTCTTTCTTTCCTTTTCTCTTCTGTCACTTTGTACTTGTGTAACTTTGGTCTAATTTCCTGGAAAACCGGTGCATGACGTCCATACCTGAAGGGAAAGAAAATAAAAAAGCTGTTCCAAAGCTGTGCTCAGCCTTTGTGGTATTCGCATTATGTTGGCTTGCTTTTTCCCTTCTTTTTTCTCATTCTCCCTTCTTTCTAAGTATACTAGTACATGTTATGTGCCACAAAAAGTAAATTCCCCTCATTTTCTTTACTGCTCCGTATACTTTTTTTTTCTTTTGCAATGTTACGGTGGTTGGGGTGATATGATGTGGTTGTCATCAAAGAGCAGCAGCCTTTCCTTATCATTACTAACCATGTCTTCCTTGTTCCTTTGGTATTAACAATCTACACTACTTCCACAAATGAGCTTGACAGCTTTGCCTTAGCTTTATATGCATTTCGCTCTTTTCTTTTCTCATTTTCTTCCTCTTTCTTCTGTATAAATCAGAATATAATAATCATTCTTACTCTTATATTGTTGAAACGATGTTGATTTTAAAACCGTTTTCTTGCAACGTGCATCATAGTGGCGTATCATAATAAATAACATGACCGATCCCAAAAAATTGTTGTGCTCGGAGGAAGCATCACAATAGCGTAGAAAATTGCAACAACATTAGGAAGGTACTCAAATGTAAATAACAGGGAAGTCTACCTCTCTGTTTCCTTAAAACCTCCATTATTAGTAGTATTACTGAGTCGTCAGTGGTAGTTGTGACCGAGTCTGCTGCTCAGTCACGGCGTAATGGAGTTACAAAAAAGTCACTGGCAACTATCATATTTCTATTTCTCGACAAGTCTTCTTGTTAAGAACGGAGTGAAGAAGAAGAAAAAACGTGAAATAAAAAACCTTTCTTTTCCTCTTCCTTTCTATTTTCTCTCCTCACTCTGCCTTTCCTGCCAAGCAAACCAACAATATGTACGTACTTGTGCTCTCTTCTGCTGCTGCTATGAGTGAGTACTTGGAGAAATTCCCTTTTACCTCTTAATACCTCCTCATTCGGCTCATTGTAGTAGCTACTTAATATATGTGCCTTCCCTTTCTTCTCCTTCTCTTTCTTCTCCAAGAGGATATAACATTTCTCACCAACTTCCCTCTCTCCTGTCTCCATTGTGCAGCTTTTCTCCGTCAAATTATGATCTCTTTTTCTATGACACTGGCCCATTCCCATCTTTCTTTTTTCTCTTCCACTTTTTTGCCCTCGTCCTAATAAGTGTGGTGCATTCCTTCCAACAGCGCTACTTCCACTTCTCCATGCTCCATTATCGACTTGTACTTTTTGCTTTATTTTTAAGGATTTACGATGATGTAATTCATGGGGCTGGTGGTGAACAGCATGGCGAGCATTGCGAAAAAATTGTCAATCAACTTGATACTTGATGCTACCACAATTTCTGATGGAGGTAGTGGCGATGGTGGCAATGTTGCGTTGCTGCTGTTGCTGCACTTGTCAGTTGTTGGTACATGGTTCAGTGGAACGTATCACTACTACAATTTCACTAAAATATTTTTCCCTTCCTCTTGTGCAACCCCTACAAAAAATCCCATTACCACATATGAAAAGTACCACCGGAGGAAATCAAATTGAGAGAAGAATCGTACGACATAATGCAATATTACCCTTCCTTTACTCGGTTCGGCGTGACATCATTTAATGTATAATATCTCAAATTGAAAATTCTTTCTCCATTGTATAAAGCACTTGGCCAGAGTTGTTTTTCAATTGTACATTACGTTTTACTTTACAGTTATGGCATTATTATGAAGTACTTAAAGAGGTCTGCCATTTTGCGTCCTTTATATTTAATACATAATGCAGCGAAGCACTTTGCGCGATGATATATCTTCACGGTTCACTGAAAATTCCGCACCTGAGTTGGGTACAGCAGGAGCAGTGGAACGGAGAAGATTGTCAAGTGAAAAAAGATCATGCTTTCTCATTACTGCGACCACACTCCCTTCATTCATGTATACATGCATGTACCATGCCTGTGTCATGCTTCGCTCATATGCTCGCCTAGCTTAGATGGTGTTTGTACATAACGATGTACTTTGTCAATGAACTGCTGCGTCTTTCTCGACATTTTCTGCATGACATGGGGATCTCACTAATAGCCAAAGAGCTGTTTTGAGAGTCCCAGGACAATTTTTCAACAGTTCTGTCTCTCTTGCATCAAGGGGAAATGAACGAGGCCTTCCCTGTGTGATTTAACCACTGCCATGTGTACCTTTGAGAGCATGAAGCAAAATTGATTGCAGAGTGGAGGAAAACTGTGACCAGATCTGGTAATATGTAAGTGACAAAAACATCCAGTCGACACTCGACGGTAGTATTAAAATTATTATTGTTATTTCGGTTGGGCAAGAAAAGCATTTGTTATGTGTGACTACAAGTGTCCTTTTTGCATGATTGTTTTACTTCAGAAATCCCCCTTTATCTTTCACTTTTCTCAGAAAACAAATCAACAAGCATCACAAAATCCCAACTTAGCCTAAAGTCTGTCCGTTCGTCTCACCTCAATTTTCTCCAAAATAAACCTAAAAGTAAGCAAGTCAAAAAGCACTGGAAGATTTCACATCCTCAAAATAAATTTGCCTACGAATCTCTAAGGAATTAATAACAAAAATTAAAGATGCTTTGCAGCATTAACTTGGTTCTAAAACGGCAATTACCACTGTCACTTCAAATCAAAGATGTACGCTCCTTTGACACATTAAAATAATCAGTTAAAAATATGTTTGATTTGCTGACGTACCGTACAAGTAACCTGATAAAGGAAAAACAACGACCAAGTTCAATGACAGGTTGAGCAGATCCATTAATATGACAATAATTACAGCACCGAAAATGATAACTGTCCACATAACTATCTACTAGAGTTGGGTTACACATTCATAATTCATAAAGAAGGCAAAAAAAGTCTCGAGAAACAGCCTTCGTCTGATTCCACCAAGGATCCCTGTTTTGGCCTAACCCCAAAAACAAACATTGCTCGATTTATTCGGATGTGGAGGCTACGTCGTTTTGCACATCTGTGCTGTACACGAACGAAGGTCTGAGGGCCGATAAATTCGATATAATAAGTAAGAAAGAACGTATATATTCTTTAGGATACTTGAAATGTGCTTGAGTTTGGGGCTCGACTCGAGTTTCAGTTTATTTTCATTTGTGAGTAATAATCGGTGTTTGAACTTTGTACAGTTTTCTGGCCTATTCGTGTCCCAAAGTGTGAGAACAATAATATCACACAAGGAGTAAGACTGAAGAAAGGGGAATGATAATAGGAAAGATGGAACTCAATATTTACTGAAAGTTAGTGGAAACTCAGTAGAAAACTCAGGCAAACCTTTCATTTTGTCCAATAGATTTTCCCTTGTTTTCTTTCCTCTTTGGGCCCAATTACAGGACTGAGCGAAACGAACGAAGGAAGGGAAATGCTGGAGACCGTACGACTTATTGTACATAAGTAAAGAAGATAAAGAGAGAGGAGAAGAGCGAAAGCGGATAATATAACGAACCATGAACTATGTCCCACCATCATAATATTTTCATTTGCCAATTTTCAGGTAAGCTTCCCCAAGGACTTGATCTCTTGAGAAGAGGACTGGACAATAACAATCATAAATGGATTTCAAGTGACTATCATAAAACACGTCGAACGAACGTCCAACCACTTTCCGTCTCGAATCGAGGGTTTGACCTTAGCACTAAAGTGATGGATGATATGGCCTCTTGGTACTATCCCACAGGTTCAAAATTGCTCACATAACTAAAGGTATACATACTACATTTACACACATATTCCATCAGACGTGTACATATGTCATGTTCCGAAACACGTTTCCCTTGCTCCGTCGGATTATATTTTTTGACGTTTTCCACTTCAAATTCCACAGTCTCTCAAGCTCCATTCATTTATACATCTCCATTGTCCAACCAAACTACACGTAGGCAGGGGCAGGGGACACAATGATGGATTTTTTCTCATTGTCAGTTCATCCTTATTCACTTACCAACGTTACTTCTTAGAACGTAGTAAGTGTGAGCAAGCTCAGAGTTATGATGGCAGTAGAAGCGAAAAACAAGTTAAAAACTTAAAACAGTGCGCAAAATTGTATTGTACATTGTACAGCAAAACTTGTCCAGCCAGAGTCCCAAGATGGAGAGTTACCTAATGGCTCCAACTCGTGAAACAGAGAACATACATAATTGAAACTTTCATACTTACTTTCTTTTTATGACAACTTCGATCGCAGATGTGGTCAAGTTAAAGCCCAATCTATTGAAGCAAAGCAACTTTTTTAGTGTGGAAGATTCTAAACTTGTAAAACACTACGCAAAAGCGACACTAACTCACCACATAGAAAAACGTGTAAAGGGCCATTATTTACCTGAAATTGAAATAAAATCCTAGTCCAATTTTTTTGTTATTATGAACGACAAATTCAAAGAAAAGTTTGCATTACAAATACATAATACTTAGAAGTACTACTATAAGTTCGTACTACTGCCGATAAGTGAATTAAATGCAAATGGGAAAGGATTAAGTAAAATTACTGTTATGATGTTACAGCTAAATTGAAAATTTTCTTCGTTAATGGGAATTGCGCAGATTATTTACTAGCTTAAGATGGTTCCNAAGTAAAATTACTGTTATGATGTTACAGCTAAATTGAAAATTTTCTTCGTTAATGGGAATTGCGCAGATTATTTACTAGCTTAAGATGGTTCCGATTCCAGGAACATTGCTGCTTCCTTTGAAATCCCTTAATAGCCATTTGAGGATCACAGTTTTTTCAAGAAGTTTTCTTCTTGGAAACTTTACTCGTCGAAGCGTGCTCTTAAACACATTGCAATTGCGAAGCTGGATTCTACCACAGCTTAATCATTACAGTTGTATTCAGAGGGAAACTTGCACGAACATTTTGCGGTCACTTGTTACCACTTAACTTTAACATCTTCAGACGACATGCCATAACATAATATTCATTGTTTAAAAGAAATCTTGTCATGTAGTATTTCTACAAAAGTTTCTCGAAAATTAGTTTGATTACAGCAGTAGAAGAAAGGAAACTTGCACGAACATTTTGCGGTCACTTGTTACCACTTAACTTTAACATCTTCAGACGACATGCCATAACATAATATTCATTGTTTAAAAGAAATCTTGTAATGTAGTATTTCTACAAAAGTTTCTCGAAAATTAGTTTGATTACAGCAGTAGAAGAAGCAACAAGCCAAAATGTCTCTGGTGGTGAAACAAAGTATTTTTGTATATACCCACAAAATTGCTTCTTTTGACTGATAAATAGAAAGAAAGTTTTGTGAATGCTAAGTGAACCAAAAGGTGGACTACCTCAAATTATGCCAATAAACGTAATCCTTTATAATATAGAAGTAGCAAGGGATATTATGGAGCACACAACACAGAGTTTAGGGAGAAAAAGTTTTAATAATAGGAAAGCGAAGAAAAATGATTACACGGGCAACTTTCAACTTGGATGAAGCAACAAAACAACACAGAAAAAATATAATACATACACATCATGCCACAGTCAGTGCCAACTGTTAAAATAACAAACTTGTGTATTTTGAAGAAAGTAAAGGAAAAACTTACTTTCTACTTCTTGAGTCATTTAGTTTGTAATTATATCAGCATCACTGAGATTTACCATAAGTCTTTCATGCTCATTTTATTTCTCTGTTCAGATAATTATTTCCAGACTATTTTTATGTCTCGCCAGGGATTATCAGAAAGTAAAATATGATGACGAAACGGACACAAAAATTGTTCTCTCGATACAAAACATGCTTCGTCGTCACTTCTTCAATTTCTGGTAATATTTTTTCTGCGATTCTTTATAAATGATTGGGGCAAACTGCAGCATCTCTCCATTAATAGAAAATGATCAATGAGTGAGTTCAGTCGACCATGAATACTTACCTACGCAGCGAAACATGACGTGAGCCGCACGTCATTATCGTCACCCTCATTCACAATCTTGAAATTCCTCCTAATTAATAATTATTGAACAAAGTGAGTGGCAGATGCGTAATTGCGTTTTGGTTGGTAAACCATGTTTTACATGAACTCGCAAAGTGGATTTTTTGATTTTCTTTGAAGAACAATTTTATCACGCCGCCGTATTATTTTGAGTTTTTCCTGCTACAGAAGAGAAGGCATAGTAGTTATAAGAAGGAGCTTGGTGCGCACTCTGTAATATAACCAACTCAGCATGTGTTCCGAATACTGATAGTAATGTGGATTTTGTTAGCAAGGAAAGACGAGTTTGTCCCTATAAAGTATCTAAAAGTTTGTATGAAGCAGCAGCTATGGAATTTTTTACACTCAAGACACGTACTCTCGTACCTTACATTTCGTGTCCCTCCAGCACTTGTTTTGCTTGCAACAAAAAGTGATTTCCTCCAGTCCGACTCAGACTTTTCAAAATACCTAACTTACTTAAAATTGAGTTTCGTCCACACACACAGCGCTCAAGTCAAAGGTAACCTAGATTTCATATTATGTTACATATTACGGCGGACCCTGGGTGGGAAATCCTTGACTTGGCTTGGCTTGACGTGACACATCTAAATATGTTTACGTACGCACCGACTTTTTGACAATTTCTCGAGGTTCGTGGGAAAAGCGAAAACTCATAAAATAATAATCTATCAAGAAGTTCATTTTGAATGTCGTAAGTTGAAAAAAAACATTTTTTGCAATGATGATGGAAAGTGATGATAATGAAGATGTGATGCGGTGGTTGCGAGCTCCCAGCTGTTTCTCAGTACTTAAATTACTCCATGTCGGAAAATACGTTTCTCTACATTCCCCAGTAGTAGCCTGGAGCTGACACGTGCTTTAAAAGTACGACAGCCACGACGACTCAACTGAATATCCTGCTTACCAATCCAATTCTTATTCCAATTCCATGTATTCCATTTTCAGTTATGATGAAGTAACGTTTTTCGCCGAACTAAATTTTATATCAATTCTGTATACCAGCTTTAACCGCAAAACATTATTATACTTGAGTAGCTCAACTGGAAGGCATTTTTCCGACTACGTTTTAGTTCAGTTCAACTTCAACTCTCGACACATCTAACCTGTAGGACGAACTCAGTCACTAACATGAGCACATTGGATAATGTGGGAAAGGAGTGGAGTGAGCGAAGACAAGGCAAAAGCAAATGTCTCGCATCTCTCCTCTGTTATCTTTTCCCCATTTTTGACCTTTTCCGCACAATCCACGTTCACTAGACATTTCTAATATTTACATAGGTACATCAAATGTTTTACATAAGTCAAAGAAGTGTAAAAACTTCGTCAAATCTAGTAAGTTTTCCCGTCCTCCCCATGTGTCAGATAATGTACGTCTAATGTACATACCTACCCAAATTTAATACCTGTGACTACAACTGTAACGCCGCCACCACGCACCAATATATTATATTATATTACATATACGAAACGGTAAAAGTATTGCCTGCTGGGCCAGAGGCGACAGTTTTGACTCTCTTTTCAGTTTGTTCTTCTTCACATCACACGGCTATGACACACACATAGAAACTCTGCGTGTCCGCCGAATAGTTATAATATTCAGTCGCTGTGTGCGAGTTTTGCTACGCATTTCCCTTCTTTGTACTTGTATTTTCCTTCCTTCCTTCCTTTCGTATTATTCTTTCCTCTCTTTCTCCCAATTCAATGTCTCTGTCTGTCTGTCCTCGTCCTGCTTTCCAAACTATCAAAAGTAATCCAAACGTGAAATGTACAACTATTACACACATACATACATTTTCACGCAACTCTTCATCACTGGTTTTCCCACAGAAATATGTGTTGGAAAACCAGAGTGGGGTCGGAGTCAGAGTGAGTGGAGCCAATGTGATAATTATTAATATACATACAGAACTAAAAATGAACACATATAATAAAGTTCGAGGACGACTGCTGAAATACATTTTCACCAGAACGTACAAAAAGAGCCTTTGATGGTTATGGAGCAGCAGTGGCGGCGTTAATAATAACACAGACAAAAGTCAGTAGGAGCAGCGGGAGGGAACACACAATTGTGCGTTATATTGAACATTGAACGCGGAACGAGAAGCAAACCAGAGCTAGAATTTTATACCACTTGTTATGCGTCAAGAACTTTTTCGCTCCGCTCAAGTTTTTAAATCAAAGGAAAAAAGGGAAAGTAGTAGAGATGCGATGACGAGGAGTTGACATGGACGTTCACACAAGGCATAAGTAAAGTACTTGCAAAGGAAGCAGTAGTCGATTGCTCTTTCTAATTTCCTTTCTCGAAATACGTTTAAAATGAAAATTAGATTTTGACCTTTGCTTGATGTATGTACTCGATGAATGAAATGAGGAAACGTGTGTGTCTATAAATATACCAAAGTAACATTAATAACGAGCACTTGTTCTATGCTAAATGTTTGATAATAAAACTACAAAGATTTTTCCCGTCACTACCTTGAACTTTCAATCTGCTTTCGAGAAATGGGGTGATGTGGTTTTACCAAGAAATTCAATTAATGTTTCCTCAAATGGATAAACTTTTTAGCGACATTTGTTTTAAACCCATTCTAATGCCCTTACTTACGTGTTATTAACACCCTGCACCGATGGCGTCAACAACCAGTTTTAAGATCAATTAGTGAGGCTAAGCCCAGATGATTTCATAAATATGTTACTAAATGGAACTGTAACAAAATTGTAAGTGCCAGCGATACCAATTCCAATATTTTATCATTTGGATTAACTGTTAATGTTTCACAAATAAAAGGTCGTCCATGCGTTGTATTTCTTCATTTGAAGGAATCCATCCAAATTAAACAGAAACTTCAATCCATTTCAAAATAAAGTTGAGTATTTTTGTGGAGTTTTCCTACATCGTATTAGGTATATACTATCGTAAATTACGATTCGTAATCGTATTAATCTCTAACGAAGGGTCAATTTTTATAAAAGAGTATGACGACGAGTATGAAGTAACGATATAGATTTTTTGGGTACTCTGGAATGGAAGGAATATGTAATAAAAAAGTAAAATTTCCGAATTTGTGCTAGAACGAATAAAATGAATAAAAGTACAATCATCCACAATGTCTATTTTCTGATTTCCTTT
>VYYJ01000181.1:0-87900 GCA_021029165.1 Cyphoderus albinus
TATCGAAATCGGGGTTGTAGAATTCGAATTTGACGTCGTTTTAAGCATAATACCAAATTTATTACTTTCAGGCTAACCTATTTCTGCTACATAGCTTATTTTATGCTAGTGATTTGAAACCGTATTTTGTAATATAATGTTACTTGTAAATTAAATATTTATTGTTCGGCGTGTATACGTATTTTAAAAATAATGTTATAATGTATTCAATGAAACGCTGCATGCAATAGAATAGATTTATGCTTAAACCAACATCAAATTCGAATTGTACAACCCCGATTTCGATATAGTATGAAAAGACATCTCACTTAACTGCCTTTCCTTATACATTTAATATTTACACATCCCCCCGTTCTGTAGGTAGAAGGGCCCATGCAGCCGAGAGACTACGCTAATAATTTTTCCGGTGCAAAAATACCCCAGTATGCAAATTTTCATTGAAATCCGAGCGTACCACCCTGGGACCTGGCATTGTCAGCCCTTATGAATATCAAAATACATGTAAAAATGCATATATTAAATAAAAGAAAGAACGAACCAGGCAGATCACCTTTTTTTGCGGGCAAGCCAGCGAATGGAGGTGTTCCTTAACTCAACTAAAGTCCGCAATGAGAAAAGAAAGAGAAAGCTTCCCTTTTGGGAAGAAACAACTAACTAACAGCTGGAATGATGTGTTGTCTACTTGGTTGTCTCCAACTTGGAAAATTTTCGTTCTCTTTTTTACTTTCCCCCACTTTACTTTATAAATACATTTCTGTATAAAATGGAGGTGTACATATTGCCTATTTTTGTCATCATAAAGCTGTCCTTTTTCTATGGTCCAGGAAGACGGGAGAGAAACCACCCAAGAAAAAAGTTAAGTTTTTGCTGTGCCACTTATTTTTACTTACTCGTTCCTTCTACTCGTCTCTCCTGGCGAGGCCGAACCATTTCTGCTCTATCTGCAGTATGTTTTGCAACAAGGCTCTATAATGGAATGGAAGGGCAGTAGCGACAATGCATATTTTGTGCAGATGAGATAATGCACGTAATGTTATTATTGCCCTTATTACAACTATTATTGTTATTATTATTGAGACGACTTCCATTTCCCGTACAATCGACCTACATTCCCACACACCGTCTCTGCTTCTGAAAAGAGCTAGCCTTGCATCGCAGAAGCCTAAAAGCTAAACTGAGCAAGACAATGTGGTGATGTCCCATCATAACACAATATTATTTTAGAATGCACGAAGCCCACTCACTTCACTTTGCTTCAATAGCGAGGGTGATATTTTCTGCGAAAAAGGTTTTATGAGTCGAAGTCACGTTGTCATTAAATTTGGATTATCTTTTTATGTACGAAAAAATACTAATAAAGCGGATAAAATTTTCCGGAACAAACCAATTTGTAGTTCAGTGTAAAATCCCGTAAAAACAAACAAGTAGAATTCTGGAAAAGTTAAAGTGAAAAGTGGTGAAAGGGGGAAGGATAAAATATGATGACGGGAAAGGTAACATTTGTCAGTTTATTGGGGGTACTCGCATCATCACACATACCTATGCGCATAGCTACGTATGTAAAAATAACAGCCGCTAACTTTCATATACTTACGACCGACAATTTTCTCTTTATATGGTAATGAATCACTTGATTAATACTGCAAACTTTTGATTAGTCTAATCCTGGTAAGGTCAACATTCAGAAATTTCCGAGAAATGTTTACCAGGGCAAATTTTTTTTTGTCTGATTTGATTGCCAAAGTGTACCGTTTTTCTCGATAACAATCCATTCTATGCTCATTTTCATGTAAAATAACCAAAAAATCAGCCGCCAATTACTCAAATGCATCATTGACTGACATTTCGTTAATTTATTTCGCCCAAGCGCTCACATTGAACCAATTTTTACATAAGACAATTAATCAAGCAAAAACATCAAGAATCAGTGAAAATACTAGAAAAAATACGATCATCATCATCATCAACAACACTATTGAACTAGTTGTTAAATATTTACTTAACTCACTCTGCTCATTCTTCATTAGCCACTTCCTTATTTTCATCTTGATTTTCATCAGCCAGACGAAAAAGAATGGGCTAGAAAAAAACTATCAGGGAGGAGACGAGGAGAGTTTGCATAGGCAAAGTAAAGTACTAGACTAGCAGCGGATGGACGACGAATACGAGGACGAACGATGTTGTTATAGTTAGAGAGAAAAAGTTTTCTCCTGGCTAACTTAACGTCCCACCATCAAATTATGCAAGCACATGTTCAACAGAAAGGGAAAAATCAGAATCTTTCACAATTTCTTCTTCCGAAAAGAAAGTGCGAAAGGCAGTGAGTGAGGGTGAATCAGCAAATTTTAAATAACTTTTTTTTTCGCCAAAAGAAAGTAAAAGGAAAAGGTAGTGTTTGGAGAAAGTGGAATCATGATGATGAGAGGGAAGATGATGAAGACTCTGTTCCCTTTCTCGTCCCATGTTCATGTTACTACATTCGTTGACATTGTTGCAGGCGGGCAACAAAAAAGTGGTGGAAGAAGGAAAAACTTGGAAAGTTTTGTACAATTTAGCCGATATTTCATGTAGCTCGCTGGAAAAGATGATAAAAAGTGGAGGAGGAAGACAAGAACGAAAATGAATTTTTTTCCTCTTCCCTTCCTTCCTTCATCATATCATTGTCTCTGGCCCATTCCCGTTACGCTCTTTTTCTCTATTTAGTTCTTTGTCTTTGTTAGTGTTTTTTGTTATATGTATGTGTGCCATTTTGCGAGACAAGAAAAAATAGAAAAAAGACTGAGAAGATTTCCCAAGGTGTGTGTATGCATAAAATGGATATTACAAGAGAGTCCAATATCAAATTTATTCTGAATTATATACACTGAAACACACAAGACGTACATATATTATCCATCCATCGCATCTGCAAAGACAATTCCTGGAGTTGGTTGGTAAAAGTTATAAAAAGCCTTACTTATATTTAGCATACATATTTATGAAGGTCTTCCGTATATCCCTATTTATTCATCCCGTTCGTTCCTTCATTAGAAATTGTCAAGTGAAAAGTACACAAGAAATTTTTTTGTCAACTAAAACTGAACCGAGCTACACACCACTTACTTTCTCCTTCATTCGTGCAACTCTACTCGTCTGAGTTCAGTCACTCGCTGCTACTATCTCGTTATTAAGCTTCCTCCATTTTTCTAGAAAAGATTGCATTAGCTAACAAACAGGGAATAGTGTAGAGCAGCGAGTAAAAAAAGATTTTCGGAAAAAATCTTAGCATGAATACGTAAAAACAAAGAGAAAGTGAAAAGGGTGATGGGAAAGCAAAAGGCAAGCAAGTCAGCACATACATCTTTTCTATTTTAGTGAAAGCTGCTAACTCTCAGGATGACGAGGATGATGGCGATGATGAGGAATGACTAAAAGTCAAAAGCATACTTGTTTTTCCAACTCGGTTGCTTCCTCACTCACTCACTCATTCAGAATGTTCTTTCCCTTGTTGCTCAATTTTTTGTATTCTCTGCTTAATTGGACAAGTTAAATTGCCGGAAGAGTGTAACTACTGCTGTGATGTGTGACGATAAAATGTAATTACAGAATGAGCACGTACTTTCTCTTGTTCACTACTTCACTTCCTTGTCTATCCCATCCTCTTGTCACAATGACTGGGATTACTAGAGCCAAAAATATGTCATTGTGACAAACAAAGAAAAATAGAGCTGATCCGCTGCCACCCACTCTTTTTCCAGCAAATCAAAACTTTTTTATCTCTGTGTACTTTTCTGATTTGGAGTAGTAAAAAAATTAAGTGAGTGTTCGAGTTTATTCTACAAATGACCAATGTCGCCACTTTTTTGCATAACGTATTATACTTACATATGTATGTATATGAGTTATACATAGCAGCTGTTTCCGACGCAAATTCAAAGTAATTGTCAAGCGTTAAAATTGAGAAACTTTAGTTACGGTTCATTCTAAGCACTTGACTTCAAAACGGGTACATGACCTCTCACTTGTCAAATCCCGGGATTATTCTGGAACGTATAGGCAAGATTACTGGAAAAAATGGAGAAATGGCTAAGATATGAGTTTTCATGCTGGACTGTCAACGACAGTTTGTTAAACCTCGTTTAATGCATATTTACGCCAAAGTTGACATTTCAATGCACCCGAGGACACTTTCTCTCCAGAAAAATAAAAATTTGAAAAAATATATTTCTATGGCATGAGTATTTATGTATGGCTCAAGGCTAAGTTAAAGTTATCTCCCAGCACGGATGTAAATCTACATCTATGTACATGTACAGAAAATACGACAGAAAATAAAGCTTGATCTAATTTTTTCACTAGTCAAAATCATAAAAAAATTCAAAAAAATTACTTTACTTTTTGAGGCATTTGAACTGCAAACAAAAGTTTTTGTGCTAGCTTCAGGAATTTCTCTTGAATGGATTCGAACGCAACACAGAGACAAAAGACACTGGACAAGTTTTCCCGTCTGCTGACTTCACTTTGCTTCCTCTCTCACAAAAATATAAGACACTCTCCATAATCTCATTCATCTGTGTCTCCGGGAGACTCAGTCAATTTCCCACAACTTAAAAGGCTTTGCACATGACACACAGAGCTGAGCAGACAAACAGACAAAACTAGAATTCGATTCGATGTGGATATCTTTGGCTGAATTCATGTATTGATTTCTTCACTATTAGAAGAGGTTTTGACACGACATTTCATCCGAGATGCCATTCACATCCCAGTAGCACACAGCTTCACTTCCACTACTGCTCAATGTGAATCTGAGCTCAATCATCCGTTTTGACTTTTCTCTCTGTGACACAGAAAAGGTTGTCTTCATTTCCAACTCATTCACTTTCTCTCGTCCTCACGCACACTTTCTTTTTGCCCATGCCAAAACAGCATTTTGTGTGTGTGTCGTAACCTGTGAAATGGGTCTTGAAGAGTTTCTCCGTCGTAGACTAGTAGCAATAAAAGAAAAGCTCCTGCGTGCGGAAGTCCTTGCTTTTGCTTTTGCTTTGCTCGAGTTGCATGCAGCAGAAGGAGCAAAAAAATCTGAATCCTTTTCTTTCAAAACATACTAGCACTTTCCTTTCATTCTTATCGTCAACATCATCACAACAATTGATTGAGTATGCTACCTATATCCCGCTTTCGCTTTACCTACTTTCTCAGTGATCTGATCATGTGTTGCTTTCCCTTCCATTCTCGATTGTCCACGCCGTAAATAAGCACTCGGTGTGTAATCTTGAGTAGAGTGAGTCTCCATAAATGAATTTCGAGTGGAAAATAGAGAGAAAGTGAAAATGTTCAGCTGTACGCTTCATAAAAGCTGAATGAGAGCCACAGCACGCACAACATGACCGACTTGTAAGTAATCTGGAATTGCATTTCTTGTTTACTCTCCTCCATATTTTTGTGTGTCACAAGGTGACTTTCCCAGTGTTCTTTAGAAATATGAGTGAGTGAGAAGACGAGAGGAAAATGTAGGTGAATGAACTTGTCTTTTGCCTTTTTACAACATTCCTGCACGAGAAAGCAGAAGAAAGCCCGGCAATATGGCAATGTGCCCGGGAATAGAGTTGGTGAAATTTTTAGATTTTCATTGAAAAATAGGGATGGAGTATGACATCACCACTTTCCTTTCTTTCTTTTTTTCTTTTCCTCGGATGTCCTTGTGTGGCATGTCAGGTGGAGAAAGCCAATCTTCCTTTCCTCTCTTAGCAGTCCACCGTCACGAGAATCCCGCCCGTTTGACAATAGAATTTCAGAGTAAATAATAAATCAAGGCTTGGGGCCTAATGAGGAACAGCGAGAAACGCCATACGTTTCTGTACCACACTTTATATATTTATTGCAAAGTGTTGATTTTGCTGAATGAATGATAATGAAAAATTCGGCGAATTCATTTTTTTTCTTATCGCGCTCCTCTCCTGCCACTCTCCTTTTCAATCTCAGTCAGATTTTTTTTCTTCCACCTAGGCTTCTCTGAGTGAGTGAGTGAGATTTGTTTTCCTCACAGATAACTTCACAACTTCGCCACGTTGTTTTTTCTATGTGGGATTACAAGTGGAAGGAAAAAACGTCAGAAGCGATATGATATGAATTTCATAGAGGTGGATCTCTGGATCTATGACAAATGTCATTTGATTCACATAGGTATTCACGCAATAAATTAAACTTTTCTTCTCTTTTTCTCCTTTCTCCTTTCCACGAAAGAAATTCTCCGTGTAAGAACTACATGCACACAAGCGAGTGACTATGAATCGTTCTGCTGCGAACGCTATGTCATGCTATGTTATAAGAAATTGGTAAAATAAGAAGACAAAATAAAATATTTCATTCCTATCTTCGTTCCTAGAATTATGTTTTCCTTTCGGCACAAAGCTCGATTTTTTAAAAAAACGAGACGAATCCTACACATGCACTCCGCATGTTGCTTTCTTGGGAACATACATTTATTATAGTTGATTGTAAGCAGGAATGGCTTGTAAGCAATTTGTTGTTTTGGTTGCCGACGGCTTTCTACGCTTTGAAATTAATCCCATTCCTGACTCAACATTATTCTGGGAAATGACAATTTTATTCATTTTTTGGGATGAAAAATACCAATACAATGTATTTATGTGTGTTCTGTTTATCTATCTAATATAAAAGTCGACCCAGATAACTTTCCGAGACATGATCCAGCTTGTTCCTTGGAAAAAAGAAGCTTTAGTTGTACTATTTTCTCTTAATACACAGAAATTGCATTTCTTTGGAAATTGTGCATGTATGTGTGTAGTTTGGCATGTTTTTTTTAGTTTTCCGTACTTTGTCCTTCACTCCTATATTTATATAAAGAATGCCGAAAGTAAGTTTGCAAACATAATATATATATCTATAATCCAACCTCTAAATAATTAGCACGAAATGTAGTAGTATTTTAATATTAATGAGTCTACCTTTGTCAGACATGATAACCGTAATTTCGCAATTTCGATTAAAACTTAAAAGTTTTCTCTCCAGAGACCTTCGAGCTTGGACACGTCGTTTGAAGTGAATGTGCGGTTGTAAACTACGAGTCATGAAAAGAATTATAATTCAGATTTAGCAGACTGAGCTCAGGTAGAAGATAAAATTACATGAGCAAATTGCGGCACGATAACATTAGCATTAGAATTATCATCAAACGAGACAATCATGTTGTCACACTTGTCTGTCTGCATTAGTGAATGTCACTCGCATCTATCGTCAACTAAAAATAACAAGGTCTGAGTGCTTCCTTCACAGGATTTTACTCTTTCAGTAAAAATTTTATCGCACGACATTTTTAAGGGATTTTCATGTTTTCTCTGCGGTTTAGTTTTTTCACGCAGAAAAGAAATACCACGAACATTTGGGTCGTCTCGAATGACGCTCCACCCACGGAGAAACCTTGGACATACTCGCTAAACATATTCCTGGAATCAAGCAAAAGTTTTGATTGTCCCAAAAATAGAAGCCGTGTTGTTTGTCTTTCATCTTTTTCCATCTTTCTCTGTTCAGGGACACTTCCACAAAAATAATACCTGCATAAAGTATTTTGATTTCGCATTCCGACAATCCGTCATCAAATACCTTCACTTAGGGACGACGATCTGGATGACGATGACGGAACACTCAAAGTGTAAACACAATTTGTCAAAAGAAGGTTAGGACAAAGTCGAGTGTCTATACGTAGATATTATAGAGGAGAATTCGGAGTATGTCGTAATGTTTAATGGCTCCATAAATTCTTCATTTTACTTACACTTTCTTAGTACAACAGAAAGTTGTCGTGAAAATGTTGACATTAGTACAGTAATGTTATAATGTAGTATGCGGAATTCCTTCATTCAGAGAATCGTGCATTTTAAAAAGCCCATTTACTTTGGTACCTATAAGACAAAAAATTACTCAATGCTTTCACCCCACTTTCACAATAACAACAACTTTTTTTAGAGACAGCAAGATTGGAAGACAGTAGGAATCCTGGTGAGTAGAACCAAAGACTCTTTTGTCTTTGCAGCTGCTGCTTTCTGTCCGGATTCGTATTTTGATGGAGAATCTAGTTGAAAATGTGAGAAATGTTTGCTTGTTAGTTTATGTTGATCAAAATCCCCTTTCGTCTTGAGTAGAAAAACAAAAAACTCTATCTCAGTCCAAAGTAGAAGAACGAGAAAACGGTTTGATTCTTACGTCTGCTTGCTGTGATTTTTTACCGTCGATTGCGATTGGTTTGGAATTCGTGGAAATAACAAAAAAAAAGCCGTGAGTTTTTCGAGTTCATGGAGATTTTGGTAAAAATAAAAAAAAGTAAAAGCAGCGAAGCATTTTTATTCAAGCTTCCGTATGTTTGTGTGAGGAAGAGACAGATAGAATCAGGTAGTTTGTATGAATGGGTGGAAAACCCACACTTATTTCTTCCATGATTTATATTCAATGCGTCTTGAACATTACACTTTTTTCTCTTTCTCATTCTTCCACTTCCGAGAACTTGCATGTGGATTTTTATGCTTTGGCATAAAAACAAGAACACATTTCTTCCACTTACTATATCTTTAGAGAAGCCAACAAACAATACTTTGTTTTCTCGCACCAAAAACCATCCAAACCATTTGTAACCTTTAACTAAAAGTAAGAATGCAAAAAAGAGCAAGAGAGACAGAGAACGTTACATTTTCCTGATAAGTGCAAGCAATAAATGGAGGAAGAATGAATTTCTTCTGCTTTCTCTCACTTTCTCTTCTTTTCCTCCAAGCACATTGAATCAGTTCCTTGTACCAACAATACACAAGAAAGAAAAGAAAAATGTTGCGACGGCAAGGCAATATTAAAAATCCTGTGAAAGAACATTGCCATCGTCATCAGAAAAAAGTACTTTCTTTTCTTCTAGTCAGCTCCACTCGCTCCTCTAACTCTAAATACAATTTCTTTCCGATTCTCATTTTTATGCATTCTCCGGTCCCCTTTATTAGTTCACCGCTACCACCTTTCATTTTCACTCTCCACAATATTTAATAACGATAATCCAAGCAATTCATTACAAAATGGATAATACTGGAGGAAAATGGGGTAATTTTTGTCCACTCTTCAATTTTTCCCTTTTCATTCTCTCCTGTTCTTCGTTCTCCGTTAATCTGAACTTTGAACCCTGCTCAATTTTCTCTTGCATCACCTCACAGACTACCGCTGTTTCTTTGAAACATGTCGTACAAAGAAATTTGGGAAAGCGACGTTTAGAGAAAGCAGTGAGGTAGCAAAAATGCTTGGTGGTGGCAAAAATGAAATATATACATATTTGATAACCGAGCGTAAGTGTAGTTACGTGAAAGAGAAGAAAAACTAGAATTGGCGTTGAGCGCGTGTGTGCTTTTTAAAAAACGGAGATCAACCACCACGGTAAATGACATACAGCTTGAAGCATATGGAATTGAATAAACCATTTCTTTTTTATTGCCCTTATAGGTTTCCTCTCTATTTTTATAGAAAATATTGATTTGCCTTTGCATTTTTATGGCTTTCCTTGCTACTGTCTTACTGTCATGGGAAAGAGGAAAAAAGAACATTTTTTTATTTTTCTAGCTGATTTTACAGAAAAAAATCCATCATCTTCCCGTACACATGTGAAGCAAAGGTATCTTGCAAAGATTCCTTTTCTCCAAACTAGTACAAATACAGTTGTGAATTTTATATAATATCTAAAGCGTTACGAAGAGCCCACTCTTCCTCAAATGCTTCAGGTGCATCTTGATTGGTAGCTACAGCATATTTTTCCCTCGTATCATCACTTTTTTCTCCCTTTCTTCTTTTTTATTTCATGTTTGTATGAATTTTTTGCACAAAATCTATGTTTGTAAGAGGAGCAAAGGTACAGGCAGATACTGAGGGTGGGTAGGTACTAGAAACATTCCTTCATCTGATGTGTTTGCAGTTTCATGTGTAATTTTTATGTGAGGGAAATGGGAATACATAAAAAGGAAGTGAACACTCGAAAAAAGGAAAGGATTTCTCGGAATGTGGAAGTACTATGAATTTACTTATTGCATGCTTTCCTCCAACTTACGACTTGTGCTGCTTTCTTCATTCATGCAATTTTTTCTTTTCCCTTCGAAAAATTGTATGCAGAGATAATACAAGTAACGTGTTCACACAAAGTGAATGAAAAAAAGAAAAGAAAAACAGTCCAAGTCGAAACGGCATTTCTTCATTAAAGAAACTTGTGAAAAAAAGTTGAAAAAGCAACACGGATAAAAACGATATGTAGAACGATGGAAGGAATGTTCCTACTTTTTCACTTTCACCTTTCCTTTCATCTTGTCACTCTCAAAAAATGAATTCACTCACTAATGAAATAGAATGAGAAAATTTTTCAAATTAATCTTTCAAATTTACCACAAGGCGAAAAAAATTATTATTCAAAAGGGAAAAAAAGAATTGTGGGAAAAGCAGCAAGTTTTTGCTAACTTGCATATTTAGAAATTTTCTTCGCACAAAACTCACAAAGGGACGCGCCTTCAAACTCAAAACAACCCAAACAAACACACTTTTTCTCATCTTTTTTATTTTTATTCTGAACTAAAACTAACCCTCGACCTCCTTACTTCAAAAATGCGTATTTTTGTTGTTGCTTTCGTTTTTCGTATAAATACAAAATACACGCCACTTTTTAAAATATTCCGTTTTTAAAAGCAAGTGGAATATGTATTGTCAAGGAAAAAGTTGGAATGTTTCAGGATGATGACAATCTGGAGAATGTTATATTCTGTGGTGGTAATAATAATGATAATAATATGCATCTTTCCCTTTTAGTATGACAATATCCATTCCCAAGTGCTCCATCCGGTAAATCATAGTTGCCGCTGTTGACTCAACATTTTTGAAGAGTAAATACGCAGAAGACCCTTGTCGGTTCTAATGGTTTTATACCTCGTTTCTACATCCATTCCTTAAAATCATAGCTTCGTTTCAACATGAAAGTAGTTATCTTTGTTAGAGAATCCTAAGTTATTTTCATTCTTTTGGGATGCTTTATATGTGTCTGTTTGTCCGTCTATCAGTTTCTAAATTGTTACTTTGTTGGTCAGCAAACACGTTTCTAAAATTATAACAAGGAAAAAATCCAATTTAAAGGTAAACTTTCACCACATCAAATCCCTAAGAAAGGAAAAAAGTCAAGCCGTCTTTTAAACAGTCCATTTTAAAACTTTGATTCTCAGCGATGTCAGAAGGCATTTCTTGTTATTACAGAGATTCCGGGTTTTTGTGTGACTGCTGCTACTGATGACTTTAGAATCTACGTGGAGCAGCTCATAGTTGTAATAGGAAATATTATCCTCTATCACCGGATGTTTTTTTCTTTCGTATAACTAAGGTTGAGCAGAGAAAGATTATTTATTTTAGGGAAGAGCACTCGCGCTTTCTGCGCACAGCTCAGCTCAAACCCTCTGAAAGGAATAAAGGAGAGAGTAGAAAGACGTAGTGGGAAAATAAGATGGAATGAGAAAAACGTCATGATTTATTCCCCAGTGTGGTAAATGAATTACTATTCATGTGGGACTGCCATATCTCTGCATTAAAGAGCAGAGACTGAATAAATGAATGAATGATTGAGTGAGAAGATGGGACTACGAAGCACATTACTTCCCATGTGACTGCCTACTGACAATAAAAAGATACAGTGGAGCAAGTTCAGCTTCCTCAAGCATCCCGTGCCATTAGGCTTAACAATGTATGTACATTTTCCGTCAAGTATTTAGAAATGTCAGTAAGTGGCAGTAAGAAAAAATACGATAAAAGAGAAAGTTCAAGAGAGATAGCACACAGCTAATGTACAGAGCACAGCAGAGGTGTACTTCCTTTCTTTTATTTTTTGTTCGTTCATTCAGAGTTTGCGTCCTTTTCATTGTCATTTACCTTTATTTTTATACTTTTCTTTTCTCCAACTCTCACCGAAATATTTTCTGTTTCCTTGCAAACTCAAAAATTACAGAAGTTAACAATTATTAACATTTTACTTTTTAAAATACTTTTTATAAATATTACCTATTAATGAAGTGTTACTTAATTTCCCGTTCCAAGAATTTAGTTATAATCGTCCTGAAGAAGAGTGTAGTAACACTAGAATGCTCAACAAGCTCATAAAATATTTTCATCCAATATTATTTAACTTTGTACAAATAGAAAAGCTTTTGATTTTATCAGGCCCTCCAAACAATTCCGAACGGATAATGAAGTAGGTGTAAGTGGAAACTATAAGCAAATAAATTGTTGTGCATTTGTGGGGCGCTACTTAGAACAAAACGATACAACTACATAGAAACTAAACGTAAGGAAAGAGAATTAGGAAACGACATTGTTGATATAATGAACGGCGTTTAAATCATTCCAAGAAATGTTAATACTTCCCTTAATACCCGATCCCGGAATCACTCTTCCGTTTTGATAACACAACGAAACTCTAAATTCTTTGTGACGAATGACGATTTTTAAAAAGGTCGCAAACTGAATAAAATAAATACGCTCGTACAAGTACCAGATATTACTTTTAGCATAAAAAAATTCAGTACAAGAGAAACAAGAAGGAAAAGGAGAAAATCAAAATAAAAGAGGAAATCTATAGAGAGAAGAAATGGGGAAGAGTTTTAAGTGTGAAACTTCAGATGGAAAGTGCTCGGTCGCACTCCCGTTTTTCTACTTGCTTACCTTCTAGCTCTTTATTCTTTTCTCCTGTGCGTTTTTATCCACTCGCATCTTTTACTTTCACTTTTGCACACGAACGACGACATATCTTTACAAATAGAGGTAAACCCTGGGACAGGCAGAATGAAAAGTAGTGTATGCGGAGATTATGTGAAACGAGTGCATCCTCGGAATTATCCTATAGGTACACATACACACACGCGTTCACATTTTTCATCTTTTTCCCCCGCTTCTACTTTTTTCGCCTTGTCGTCAAATTCCTATCTCCCTTGGTGTAGCAAACATATACATCTTCTTCCCTCTGATGCTTTCACGTTGGCTCCGGGAATATTTTTCTCTCTTTTTCTGTATTTCCGGATTGCAAGACATGGCTTTATTACACAATCAGTGTGCAACGAACTGGTTGTTTGTGAAGGAGCGGATTTCCTGGAATTGAGATTTGTGAAAGTTTTTCGATAGAGAAGAGGAGAGTGCTGGTGAAAGTAGTATAAAAGAAAAAGAAGGAAAGGGAGAAAGAGAAAAGAGAGGTCTCTCAACTTTTTCCCTCTTTCCCTAATCTGTACCTACACATGTAGATGTTTCGTATGTCCTTACCGAAAAATCCATACATTGCTCAGTCATCTTGAAAAGAAGATGAGGGTTTACTTTGAGACATCCTGAGGAAAGCAAGGGACGATCTGTCTCCACGGTGGTCTTATTTGTTCACGATACTGCGTTTCACCACCGTGAAACTCAGACAGGATCCATTCTCCGCTATCGTTATCGTTGAATTTAAACGGTCAGAGGTAAAATCCAAAAATGCATGAATTAGTAATAAAATACGAAAAACGTAACCTGCATTTTACAAAGTATAAATAATATTTATAGAATAGCTATGATTACAGTTTTGATTGAAACTGGTATCGTATCAGAAGTAACTGCGCAGTGCCAAGTATCTACCAGTGAAAACTTCCTATTTTTTTGCTTGTGATTGATTGTCAAAGAAAACTGCTTGCACACTTGCAATAATAACAAATGTGAGAAACATTTCCCCTTTTTCTTCCTTTGATTATTATTTTTCTCTCGTTACGTTACCCAGAGACAAAAAGTAAGAACAAACAAGCGTGTGAAAACATTCAATCATGAAAACCGAAAATGGAGGATGAAAGACTGATCAGCTCCTTTGATCTTTATGTGATTGAACATATCTTCATTCTGCAGTGAAGGGACTGGTTTATTTCATCGTCACCAATAGTTTTCCAATTGCAGGATGAAAAAAGCAGGAATAAAAATGAAAAAGAAATGATAGTTAAGTACCTTAACTCAGCTCTGCATGAATTTTAGGTTTGTTTTATGTACTCTCCACGCTAATCAAAAATTGAACAGTGTAAAAAAAGTAGAGCGATTGCGGTTGTTGCGCTGATTTGTAATGATACAGAAGAAGATACGTTTGGACTTATGAAAGGGGAAAAACTGCTAGTTGGAAAGGAAAGGCGCATGTTGCTTTTTCTCCTTGAAATAGCAAAGTAAATAACCGCTACGAAATTTGCATAAACATTGCATTGAGTAAGAAAAACCAACAAAAACCAAACAGTTATTTTTTAACTTTATTTGACGAAACCTGGGAAATGCAATTTAAACAATTAAGCGCATAACAAACATTTACTTTTTATAAGTCAATATTGAAACTACATATATAGTAGAGTAGTACAGGAAGTGGATCCAATAATAAATTAATGGAATCCGGTCGTACTAAAATCGTTATAAGGCTTAATTAAGAAGCGAGGTTTATTGAGTACAAATAGTTTTATCCTGATTAAAGCAAAACTGTAACGTGCCTTTGGCCACTAATGGCAAATAGCAAAATGGTGGGGTTATCTAATCAATTTCATCATCATTATCATCATCGTTGCAGGAAAAACTGCTCCATTTCATAATTAAAAAGTGAAGGAAGATCAGATTTTCTTCCGACAACGGCCCAGATATGTGGCACAAGGCGAAAATGTTGGGATATAATGGAAATGGTAACCAATTTCGTTTAAAATTTAGTAAATACTCAACTCTCTATTTGACTGAGGTTTGAGTAAGAGATTCCGCGTTACACCCATAAGTGCATTAAGTTTTCCAGCTTTTTGTTCCACCCAATTTAAATGGGACACGACCTTGTCCAAGAGCTTAACTATATATTGCGATGTAAGTAAGTAGAGTGGGCTCTGAATACTCGGTTCCAAGCAGACGACACTTGTCTTTATAATCCTCTCGTTTTCCTTGTCTCACCATAATTAATTAATTTGCTTTGATCACCCAGACACCGTTTTCTCTTCATTTCTATACTCACACGCATACAACAATATTCAACAAAAAATACTTAGCTGAAGTGATTTTGGAGTAAGATCCTATTCAAAGGAAGAGCGTGATTCTTTTTTCGTTTTTCAGAGAAAAAAGTTGATTGAAAAGTGGTAGAGCAAATGAATGAGTGAAACGAGCAAATGAGTGAGTGAGTGACTGTATGGATTGTTTAAGAAAATAAAGTACACCTTCAAAAATAGAAACTTTAGGAAAGCAAAAAAACACTCTGAAAAGGCCCTGTCCATTGTCTATCTATGTATCTATACCATAACAAAGAGAAAAAGCTGAGCGTCAAAGACTTTCATGGTATAAAAATTCTCTCCTCTCTTCTACACAGCTTCAGCAACTAACAATGCGCAAAGCTACAGTTTTCATGGTTTGTTTGACAACAAGAAAAAAGAGGGAAGATACGTTAAGCTTAAAAATCTATATTTCTCCAAGTTAAACAAGCTTGAGAAATAAGTATATTTCTGGAAAAAAGTGAAGTGACTAGCATTGCAATTTTCCAGTCATATCTATTTTTGTACTACGTAATATGAAATTGTGTAAAAGTAGTCCCCGGTGTAAAAGGAAACAACTCTTGATTTCATTTCGTCCTAGTCAAGTATAACTCTTCTAAATATAAGTTCTTCTGCTCCCAACACTTTATCTACCACTATAGAAATTCATATTCCGGCTCGAGGAAACGAACGAGAGTCTCGCCCATTGGAAAGGTGCACGTAAACAACTAACTTTCTGTCATGGAACATGCACCAAAATTTTTGCAAGTACATGATTCGGATACATCGCTCTCTGTTTTGAAAGTCACAGTGGACGAAAAAATCGTTGCGTAGATGTAGTAGACAAGACCTCAACTCAACTCTACTTGTGTTCCACAACCACCTTTAAACCAAAAAAGACGAGGAGCAAGACCGAGACCCTTTCTTTCCTCTCCTTCCCCTTTCTACTCATTTTCGTATTCATCAACAATATAAGCGCAATGAAGGATATCGCGGACGAATCTGGGAATTAAATTCCCAAAACTAGGAACCTTCTTCACAACAAAGAAAAGAAACTTTCTTTTCCTTCCTATTCAACCGAGACACTCAACGCAGCTCAGCTCAGGCGTTTTTTCTGGCCTTGTACTTGTTTGCTAGCACAACAACAAAAAGAAAGTTTTCCGAAAAAAAGAGTCTAGTCAGTCTTCTTAAAGTGAAAAAAATCAGACAAGACGCTGTGCCTTTGACGAAGGCGCGTGTGTTTCTTTCCTTACTCTTCAAAAACTAAATACAATAAATCCACGCACGCATTAAGCTTTGACATATTCCCTACTCAAGCTCACCTCAATCTCATTCAGTTTGTCGACAACAATCCCATCCCGGTGGCACACCAATGATGTAAGGGGATAGCACCATTTGCATTATACCCAGATACAAGAGCGTTCCAACCACATTGAAACATTTTGAAAAGAGTGTTGTAAAAAGAGAAGTGAAAAGAAAGAAAGAGCACGGAGAAAGTCTCATCTTCAACTCATCGATTTTATCTTGCTCTTTTTAGTTTCACCCGACTTCTGTGTTAGTGAGTTTGTCTCATTAAATGAATGAGCGAGAGAGTGACTGACTGATCGTCTCTAGCTCGCCTGTCTGGAACGGCCCTAATCCTTCTTTGCGCTCGTTCGTCAATAACAGCAACAGGAAATGAAATGAAATAAAATTGAACAGAGAGAAGAAGAAATGGAGTAGAGTAGAGAGACATTCCATTTTTATATACTACACTGAGAATAGTAGTCTTAGAAAAAACCGTGTGCGCACTGTTTAGCAGCGTATTCTACTATGCGCAGCCCACAGGTATTTCTTATAATCAAGTAAAGATAAGCATAAGCAAAAAAATCGTGTCAGCTGGCTGTATTACGGGAAAAGTAACCGTTGAATAAATACTCTTTCGACGTGACTGATTAGCACTGCATTCCATTTAGGTTCTTGCTTGCCTGTTCAATATGGATTAGCGAGTGTCTGGGTTTTTGCTTTTCTGGGTGCCTCACTTAAACTTAGGTTGGTTTAGATATGCTGCGTTGCAGTGGGCTAAAAACGAGGCAACGTGTCATGAGAGAATGAAGGATTTGTGTTAGAGGAAAGATTTTGACTGATGAATTTTTAAAGTAAAACTGAATTTCGAGCTGGCGAAATGACCCCTTTTTCCTCAGAAACCTTTTTTGAATGCTACTGTCACGTTTCAAACCTGTGCAAGGCCAGACAAACTCATGTTTTAATAAACACTTTGTAACAAACTCAAATCCATTTCGTAATTTTTTTTCGATTAGGCCTTGAAATAGAAACTGTTCCACTAGTAATTTAAAATAATTTGTCTGCCACACTTTGATTTATTACGCACGATGATAGAACAGATTACAGTGGGAAAATTGTAATAGCTCCATGTTTTCATACTCTTTAGAACAAAATGCAATGCATAAAAGTTTAAATTAGGCAGTGCTTGCGACGAAGCAACAATATGCTTGATGCATCTTATGAAATGCAGGTTTGTTACATACGTAATCACATTTAATAGTCAGTTCCCTGCAAGCCGACAATAAACTGCAAATTGTAATTAGTTAACCGAGGTGTGAAATATGCAATTGTAGATCGAATGAGTTAAAAAGTTGGGCAGAGCCGAGTGATGTAAATCAATTACAAAGCTGCTTTGGTTTTGTAAGCAAAGCGATAACAACATGGAAGCAGCCCGTTGAACACATATCACCGCAATTAATTTCGGAGAACGTAAATAAACCCAGGAGTTGTTTTCATTTCACCAACCCAAGTTTCTAGAAGTAGACCTGAAAAACCAAGCGAGGCAATATACAACTCCAATTAATTTTGTTTGACGAAACTCGAAACTTGGGTTGCTGTAAGTAGGTAGACAGAGAATAACGTAACCGTGAAGGTGTGAAAACTTTTGCGTGAACGTGAACACGAAATTAATTCTATTCAATGATACGCTGACAAAAACACACACGACGCATAATGTTAAAATTATGTAGCATTTTACAGCTTTCCTGCCATTTTCCCAAACATTTTAACGAGCTGATATTTTCAGATTAAGGTCACCCAGTAAGGGAAAGGAACAAGTGTTACGTGTTAACAATTTTCACAAAATAATAAATAATGAGCTCGAGTGAAAACGAAAACATAAACGTGAGCAAGCATGTCACTCATCACGGAGATTGATATTCTACCTTGCTTGCACACTTTGTGAGAAGTGTTAGAACATCAGAGACGTCACATCACGTCACGTCTTTTGATTCAATTTATACTTTCACTTTTTTACCTAGCAGCAATTTCACAACAAGAACACACACGTTCGAAACTATTTTCTAGGAAACGGATGTGCAACTTCTCTAGTCCTTTCCCGACATTCTTTGATGATGAGTGATATCCCAGTACATTTATGTGACGGGAGAAGCGGAGAAAAGAAAAGAGGGGTGAACCATCACGCGTGCAAAAAAGAGCCACAGGGTGAAAAAATATAAAAATTAACAACATCAACACAATCTCCTGTACCACACAACATGGAATATAAATGTCTCGAGAAACGTAGTCGGTTTGTGTGTGGTGGTTCCGAGTTCGTGGGCTAGTTATCTTAATATGATATGGTTAAATATGATGCGACTTGCGACTGCTTGCTTTCTTTGCTTAGTTACTTCAACTCAGACATTTCTGCTAACGCACCTTTTTATTATTATATTACTTACGTAATAGTAATTACTATGAATTATTATATGCTGGCAAAATAACGACGTAACTTTTCCTTCCATCCACACAAATTTCGAAACGCCTGAAACCATTCTCCATGATAGAAACACATTTATACCAAAACCTGACGATAACTCTGATATTATGACGGGGAATAAAGAGGAAGGCACGGAGAATGCTCCTTCTTTCCGTTTCAGTCGAGTGGCAAGTTTTCTATGTGCATTACGTACAATGCACTACGAGTGAGTAAGCGAATGAGCGAAATCTGTTCGCTTCCACATCCACTTCCACCACAGACAGACACCACCGATGCAACATAACACTTTCCGGGGATTGAACAGGCGTGTGTTCACAAAGTCTAAAAGGCTGCTCCTTTTGCATCTTCCTCTTGTTAAAACCGAATATTATGTAATAATAGTAATAATAATAATAACTTAACTATAAACAAGGCCCAAATAGTCCCGCAGTAAAATAACTTTTTTCCTCCTCCCTTTTTTTATTCTTCCACGCACTCACTCAATCCCTCTCGTCTCGCACAAGTCGCACAACAACAAAAATTTCCACCAACTTTCTGTAGAGAAGGAAGAAACGTTCTCTTCCCTGCTTACTCACTTATACTACTCCACTACATATTTTCCTCTTCCCCCAAAATATTTTTTTCTGTTTGAAGAGCAGCCATAAATTAAAAGAGTGTTTACCAAACTAAGTTGAGTTGGAAGAGTGAAAAATAGGAAGCCTCTTGATGTGTATGATATTATGATACTGCAATATCACCCTCCTGTGTCCTGGTGCCCTCAGTCAAGCATATAAGATTAGAGTGGAGCAGGCTAAAAATTCATGGTGTAATATGTTAATAAAATAAAATCAACGAGCATTCTTCTTTTTCCTCCGCTCGTCTCTTCCCTCCTCCTTTAACGTAGTTTAGGTAGTTGATGATGAATCGGTGCATCATTTAATGCTGTATGACCTTATGCACGTTTCTCCGTGGATGCACTCCACTTCTGAGAGAAGAGAAAATTTTGTGCAGAGTGCAATCGCTCGTTGTCGAAGAGAAAAAGTTGAGCAGTGGTGGTGCAGTATTTGCTCGGAGGGCAAAGAATTAAACGATTGAGCGTGTCTTTCCCTTTCCCATCCGGGAGCGAAAGAGTTTTGTACTTTATGAATGAATGAGAGAATGTAATAATGCCGGAGAGCAGTTTATAATCTACTTTAATCTCTTCAATTTTATGGGGAGAAAATTAATTATAAACGAATTGGTGTATCAAGCAACAAAAAACATGAAACTGAGCTCAGAGCTATAAACTTACCACTGCCACCAGTAAAACCAAAAACAACAAAATATAAACTCAACTTGTAATAAGTTAATAGTAGTATGATGTAAGTATAAAATAATAATAATAATAATAACGTGTAAATTTTATTTTATTGTTTTATAGGTATCAACGTCGGCTTTTCCAGTTTACCTCTCTACTCTTATATCAGAGCTCAGTTCGGCTCAGTTCCATTTTTATTACTTGGGAACTCTTTGGAGGTAAGTTTTACTTTAAGCACGTCTCGATAATCTTGTTGCATAACAATGTTTTTCATTTATTATAATTTTAAGTAGAGAATTATTAATTATTATTTATAATTAGCAGTTAATGTGTTTAATACAATGTAATTCGCTGGTGGGCAATGAAATGAACACACACATAAACAATTGTTAAAAGCTAAATTGCTTTTTTCCAGGAACCTTTCAGTTTTTATTTTCAAAGTGTCCTTTACTTGTTTTAAAGGAAGGTTGATTATTCGTGCCTATGTAACACGTGTACGGCAATTGCTGCCTGTTGACCTTACTTTGTTCAAATTATTTGGTTCACTCCATCCTAAGAATTCCTCATTTACAAGAGTAGCACAAAATGTAAAGAAGAATGTAAAGAAGTTTTAAAGTTGCGTAATATAATTTATTGTGTGTACGTATTTTTTTTGCATACTTTCTGAATCGTTCAAGCACTTGACTTCAGTATCAGTGCGAACTCGGTGTTTTGCAGTACGCAGTTTAACACCGCTATTGTTACGTTTCAAGTTATAAGGAAAGTGTTTATTCAATGTGAATTTGTTCGCACATGGTAGAAACATTTAATGATTATGATTATTTCACTCTACCTACAGAAGTGTTTGTTCTTACTTTCTTCGAAAAATAAAAATAGACGGGAAGTTTGTTGCTATTCTTGGAATTTAAGAACGATGAAACAAGAGATTAATAAAGGGAAAATGAAAATGTGATTGTGAGTGAAGTGGAGTGTGTAAGAAAGAAAATGAATATTATTTGGGCATTACTCTGACGATGTGAAAACACAAAGCAAAGAGAAAAACAGCGCGATAATGATGAGCATGAATATTTAGTGTTAGTCCATGGTGGTATTTCACCTTAACTTTCTCTTTTTCCAGAAGGCATTCATTACCCAACTTCGCTCCACTTCTTGGAAGAAACAAGTAGGTGATAAAATAATTAAAACGCTTTCATCGCCGCTCACTAAAGGAAACTATAATCACCAAGAGGAGAGGAGAATCAAGAAGAGAAAGTAAGAGAAAGCAGCACAACAACACAAGTATCATTATTCTCACTTGCTTTCGGTAGCTCGGTGGGAATTTTATTGGATTTACGTTTCACGGTTGCTTGCTCGGATTATTACTTGTCTAACAATTTGCGAATGTTCATAGAAACACTCCCGGGTGGAAAATTTGTATTGCTTTTATCGGTGTATGAAATGAAAGGAGGATGAAAATCGGGAAACAGGATTAATTGTTAAATGTTTGTATGCTAATGAAACTCGAGGGAATTGAAAAAGACGACCACAATGAAATTCATGTGGGCAGAAAATTCCGTCAGAGATGGGTTGATGGGAGAAAGTTGTATAAAATAACAAATAACTGCAACTCCTTTGTTAGCGCCTCATTCATTCAAGGAAAACGAATAAGTTACTTGAATGACTAACATAATTTTGCACGACATTCACTCACGTCACACTCGCTCCAGGCCACCATGGAGTGGAGAACAATCAAATATAAAATTGGTTTTAGGTTTTACATGATTATCTGCGAACAGCACCCACCCATTATCAAGGATGATACAATGGAAGAAAGTAGATACGTTCTGTTAGGTTTTAATGTGCTTCGAGCAGTCTTTGACAGAACATGATGGGATTTGTAAAGCTGAAAAAATAGCCAATCTGAAAATAATTGATTGTGTGTCTCTCATATATAAAAGTCGCATAAAATGGAAGTGGTGAAAGTGAAGAAATAAGAATAAGGTAATATTATTAGCGAAAGTTAGGGAATTCCAGAGAGGAAGCAGAAGAGGGTCCATGATTGAGGAGTTTTAGCTTAATCACATTAAATATGTGCTATTAGCATGGCGATTGACAACCGTAAGTAATTTGAGTAGGCAGCAAGAAAAAGAAGCTTACACTTAGCTGCACAGTTTATTATATAGTGCTCGCTCAATTCGCTTTTCTTTCTCTTTTTCGAAAGAGAATGAAAATCGAGAATCTTTGCGTAAGAAAAACGCATATTTCGTACCAACGATATTCGTCTTTTCAGTAGTCGTCTTTATTTGAGCGTGAAAAAGAAAAAAAGTATCATTATATTATATTATAAAAGTCCTGAATGGAATGACGTATTTCGCAAAGGCATAGATTATCCATTAAAATGGGTTTATCGGACAAAAGCCCTTTCATTCGAACCATCGATCGTACTTCTTAACATGCTCCAGAATGTTTTTTTATATTAAAATCTTCCACTTGCTTTGTATAACCTTTCGTACTGCGTAGCAAAATTTCTGCAAAGAAAAGCAACAGAGATTGGCATTCCAAATGTTCTAACGTACAGATCACCTGTTTCGCATTGTGACCTTGGTTTATATATTTAATTCAATCATTTTATATATTTTTGGACTGCACTCAAAGAAATTTATTTTAATAAACATTTTATTATATAACATGCACAAGAAAAATAAAACTATTCAAATATTTATACATGTACAAAAAATCCTACAACTTTTATCCCTTAACGTGGCCTTGTACCATTTAAACCCGTACCCGAAATACTAAGCGGCTCAACTTTGTTTTTCTCTAACTGCAGCGCAGCGTGTATAAACATGTTTTTTCCTACTTTCGCTTCACTTCACTGCACATCCTTTTCTGTAAAGTAAAGAGAAAAGCAGAAGTGAAAGAATGCGCGCACTTGTTCCCTCTGTGCTCCATTTTTTATTGTTAATAAACATCATTTTAAAAATAACGTCGTAAAAAAGCAGGCACCAGATTTAATTAGCACATTAACCAAGTAAAAAGACCTGCAAACTTCTCAAAGCCGCTTTGTGCACAGGAGTGAAATTTTCAAGAGCAGCAACAGCAACAGTAACAGCAGCGGCAGCGGTACCAACAAAAATTATACGTTGATAATACCATTATGCAGACAGCATGCCGCATATGTTTCCAGATACATTTATACATAGACTAGCTTCAGAGAAGTAGTGGTGTATGATAAATATATGAAAACACGTTTTTACTTTCTCCTTGCTACTGGAATTTTGGTTGCAAAATGAAAAAACAGAAAGGGAAACAAGTCCTTAGTATATAAGACGAAAATGGAATGCGTGAGCACGTATGCACATTTTATCCACTGTTTCAACTTTTTTCTCCAGGAGAAAGTGGAAAATTATGAGCGTATTTACATGAACGAGTTTTGTGTAGAATAGACTGATTGTAGAAAAGTTGCTCAAGCTGCAAGAGAAAGCTGTACGTATGTGTTTTGGGAGAGGGAATAAACGACGACTACTGCTATCATGATGATATATTTTCCCTTTCTTCCCCTCCTCTGCCTGCCGCTGCTTTCCCCTTTCAAGATTTTTTATTTCCAAGTGGTAAGTTGTACGGAGAGAAAAGCACATTGAAATGCAGAAAGAATTATGAATTTTTTGTATCTCGGTATGTATCTCTGGTCGGCTTGGTGGTCGAAGCGGATGCCATATTGTGTTCAATTTTAGGGTGGAGGATGTGTGTCTTTGAGTGAGTGAGTTGTGCACACGCACTTGGAATCTTGGAGACAAGACAGGCACTAGCAGCAGCAGCCTTTCTTTTTATTTTCTTTTTCCCATGTGCTTGTGCCTATTCTTACATTAGGCATATTTCTGTGAAGTACAAGTGAAAGTGTAGCTGTTCATATTTCTTGCTTGATGTATTCACATTTACTTTTTTCATGATGAGCTCTTTCACAAGAGAAAGTAACTTTTTTGTCCCTCTCTTCCGAGATCTGGTGCCATAAAAGAAGCAGTGTCATGTAATGGAAGGGGCAAGTTGTGCTTCCGATTTCCAACGTAGTAAATAGTCAAATTCATTCTCAAACTTGTTTAGCCCTGCTCTTCCATTTTTCAGAAAAAAAATGTTATGCAATACATTATTCTGCAGTTACGCAATCGTTGTTGGAGGTGAGTTGAAAGAAACAGAAAACTAACTTTAGCTCACATTTAGGCAAGATGTGCTGAAGCGAACATCTATCTTTCATCTAAAAACGCTCAAAGCTTTGTATGATTAGTTTATCTGTTAACACATTTATTACATTCTAATGACATATTCATATTTTAATGACACGATTACTAATGGAATATTTGAGGGAAGTTAACCTAAAGTAGGTGGCAATATATTTTAATTACATTTATGTTTATGTCAAGTTATAATTTGTAAAGTAGTAGTTAGATATTTTATGCTTATTTATCGGTTGTCCTTTATTAAATCTGCTATTATTTAAATTTAACACATACACATAACAAATAAATGTTGTAATTTATAAATGTATGTGTAGAACGTTTGTTTTACAATATAAAATGGTGGTTTTATTTGACAAGGCTAACCGAAAATAAAAAATGTTACTTCATTTTATTTTTTCAATTTCTTATGAAACAGCGGGCCACTCTAGTTACTCAGTAAAGCAAACGTGCATTAAAACGAAGAACACAACTGTTTTATGTCGACACAAAGGCGTCTATACATGAATTATAGGAACACAGGATTTGAAGACAGAGAAGGGAAAAAAGAGTGGAAAAAAGTCCAAATTGTGACTATAAAAAATCTGGTAAGGACGTAAAAACATTTCCTCTTCTTATCGCCATTTTCTCGGTTATAGTAAGAGGAAGCAAGTGAGCGGAAAAACCTTTATCATTTCTATGACGTCGCGCGTCGACTACTAACCAATGAGAACATTCATCTTGCCCTTCATCAATTACCAAAATGCCAGCATATTTCAAATTTTGAATAATTACATATTGCAGCGGGAAAGCACGAAATTGTCGTCATTTCTCTGTGGAAGATAAAAACGTACACCTACACCCGTTCCTTCTTAGATTTTGATTGTACCTCCCTAAAGAATAATTCACAGAAGATGCATGTGCACATCCCCGAAAAAGGAAGCAAAGTAGTAAAACAGACAAACACAAACACACACAAATGGGACTTTATATAACAGCTCTTCCATTCTCATGTATTTCTCGATTTTCAAAGTAAGAACAAACATAATAAAAACAACGCCTTTTTATTTGCCTCCGCGCAGCAGAGGAAAAGAAAAAAGGAGGTCGCTTTGAAGTGAAGGGATAACTCTCGAAACACTTTATTCCCTACATTTACGCACAAGTTCAACGTTCTTTTACTCTTGTCTTTGTCTTGACACCAAGGGAAAATTTTAAAGGCTTTCCAAAAGCCCTCTCGACCTCGATCTCTCTGAAACAGACATCGGAGCCTTGCTTCATTTAGTGAATGATCATCTCTGCACTGCGAATGAACAGACTTTGTAATGTCAATGTGTTTATGAATAGACGCCATAACATACGTGGTGCTCACACAAACTATACATACAGAACGCAGCCTTTTATTACATTTATGTTTGCGTGTGAGAAAAAAGTTGAAACTAAAGGTCGATAAGGCATGTAGTTTTCGATATGTAAGTCAGTATCTGAAATCAAGATACAAAATGAAATATGACGGCATTGTTTTCCCTTGCTTCCTTTTTTGTGTGTACAAACTAGGTAGGTATAACTTGATGTACGGGCCTCTGCTAAGTAATATGTCATTGTGTGCGTATTCTTGTTGCAACTTTGTAATAAAATCCGTGACAAGATCCGTTATGCAGAGAGAGCCGCTCGACTTCCACTTCCATCGCATCGACCGCAAAAGCTGAAGAATAATCCAATTATTGTGGATTCATTCTATTTTACAACAATTAATATCGCTGTCGTTTTTAAGACTAAAATTTATATTACGGAGCTTGTTAGTTTGTACGTAGTAAGTGGTGCACTTTATTACTGCTTCGGACATCAAGCCTAACAAAATGATTGTCCGTCACGCATCATGAAAAAACAGCTGGAAACATCCGGGAGGCAACCTAAATATTCTACACTGTTTTACTTTTACATCCACTTTGCGAAAAACATACCCGAGAGATAACATCTAAAAAAGAAAAAGAATCTACAAATCAATTTAAAATGCTATCGTCGTCTAGATTAACATCGATGTAGTAGTGAACCTAAGCTAAATCACTTTGATCGTGATCAAGCCCAATGTTACAAAAAGGCAGGAAGCATTTTATTTTTCAGGTTTCATGGTACAAAGTAGAGTAGGCAGCGGCGCCTACACACACATCGAGTCTATATCGAACCCAGAAAAACGACCACCGTTTCTCTCCAACTGTAAGAATGTGACGTGTCCCGTAAATTGCAAAAACAACGTGTGATTGAACATACTTCTAGCAGAAAAAGAGAAAAGCATAAGTTACATCCTTCATAAGTTAAAGGTCGCCGACGCCAAGGAGAACTACTTCCAACATAGTATTTTCCAATTTTCTCATCTTCCTCACTCGCCCGGTGTGCTCCGTTCACTTCCCTTGAAGCATGCATGCTAACTGGCGCTACAAAATTGGAGAAAGGACTCTCTCCTCTCACTCACTCAAAATTTACAGATATACTTTATACGTTCTCTTCGTGTATGTCTTACTTTAGACGAAGGTTTTATTTTTGTCGTTTTCTTTTTTTTTGTTTTTTTTTGCAAAAAAAGTCAAGTTAGCCGGACTTGGGGAATGTTTCAAACCTCTCTTGAGACAAGCATGCCTCTATTTTATTACAATCGCAGGAGAACACTTTCACTTCTGCGTTACATACACACATATACACACACGCCCAACTTTTCTCTCGTAATATGCGTACATCCTTTAGTGTCCACAGAGGAAGACTCGGTCTATTTCTGACTTTTTTGTAGACCAAGACTCGATTGTAGAGAGAAAAAGAGCATGACAAAAATAAAGTGTACAGAGATCAGGACGACCTACAGTATTAAGTATAATATAGTGTAATAGTATATGATTTTACAGCTGGCTTTTCTTTCCCTCAACGACAATATATATTAGATAAAATAATAGTGTGAATGGCGTGGGTATTGAGTCACAAATTTTTTGACAACGACATTATTTCTCTACCTCCGTACTTTTAAACTGAGAAAATTGACAGTTTTAGAACAACGTTTTGACAACTGCAATATATCTCGAGGAAGAAGGGGGAAAGAGTAAGAGCCGATAGAGAGAGTAAAGGGAAAGTAGAGGGAAAAGTGTGTGAGTGAGACTGAGAGTGACGCCGGAATCACTCTCTTCTATACTTTACTTCCACCATTTTCCTCTGTCCTGCTTAGATTACAGTGAGTGCAAGTCCGGTGGAAAGAGCAGTAATGAAATGACTGGAGAATATTTTATATAATATTCCTCGTCCTCGTCTTCCACTTCTTCTTCGTGGCCTTTATTTTTCTCTTGTGTTGTCTTCCAGCCGAAAAAAAAAATCCATAAAAGGATTATGAGAAAGTGTATTATGGAAAATGGCTACTTTGTAAGATTTTATTATGCATAATAAAGCGCGGCGCGTGTGGGCATCACGCTGTCTCTCTGTGTTATTATTATTGTTACAGAGTTATGCCACGCTTCGCAAACAACAGACATTCAGACATCGCCACCATGAAAAAAGTGGCAATTGTGACGTGATGTGATGCTAGTGGTATCGTGGCATCATGAAAACACAAAAAGTCACTCTTCTAGATGTTCCACGAGAATGTTGTTATTCGTGTCTACATTTTTTGCATCCATAGATGCTATTCTGGAGACGAGGAAAGTTTTTTTTAATAACACACAAGGCAAGAGAAGAAGGCAGAGCCAGGCTTTGCATAGCGCGGTTTTCCCACTTCCGTTTATTTGCATTAATACGCTCATCTTCAGCTTTTTCTCTTGGCTTAAAAACGTGAAATCGTGCGAGCTTTCATTTTACTCTTGCCCAGCAAGTGCACAGTGCAGAGAGGAAGAAGAAGTAAGAAAGAGATTTTCTGACAGCCTAACATTGAAAGTGAAAATGTGCACACTTTTCTTTTTCAACTGAAATGTGAAATAAGTAGCTTGGTGACACTACGTAAGTTCAGATTTTCAGATGGTTGCAATCGCCTCTGCTTATAAATGCAGTAACAGTAAGTACTGCATGTAATGGACTCACTCGTTCACTTTGTAAGGATTTGCGATTCGTATTTAAGTCGCCTGGTTATGGCTGATTCGGAGAAGAGAGACAACACTCCTTTCTCTTCTGTTTATTACGCCACACTTTGTTCTTTGTAGTAGCTTTTACTTCTTTTGTTTCTTGCTCTTTGATGGATATGTATAAGTTGATACGTTCATTTCGCTCACTCACAGTGCCGCATTTCACATAATATCACATCGTGTCCACGACAGTGGAGACAAGACAGACTTGCGCACGAAAATATGAGATTAAAGTATTAGGTAGAGACAGAGAGGAAGAAACAAAAAAGGTTTTAATTTTATTACTTCTCATCATAATTCGTTGATGTGTTTTCCTCTTTCTCCTCCTTCGTGTGCCTTCGCTCTCCATTCCCAGTTTTAGTTAAGATTTCAGTTTCCCTTCAAACAAACAAAGCATCACTTTCCTCTTACTTTCTTTCCTTTCACTTTACTTTTCATGTCGATTTTTGCGAAGGCGAGAGTGAAAGTATCTTACGCAATTGTTGTAATATAAATGGTCTCCAGATTTGCACAGCATTAAGGAGATGAAGAAGAAAACTAAATAAGTACATAACACCCACAAAGAAAAACCTTCACATTCAATTTGTACTTTTAACATGTGATCCTATTTTAATGAGTTTTATTTAAAGAAACATGCGTAGGTATCAGAGAAAACTTTTTAGTGGTTCGAATTTCTTCAAAGATCGACTCACGTCAATTCACATTTGTTGTTCAGGTTATTCTAGAATTTCTTCCATTTTGAAACGGATTAGACTTGTAAATATATGAACAGGTACATGCGCATTACATACTTGGTACAGTCTTATTACAAACTATAAAAACACTTTTAAAAAGTTGAAAGCGTAATTGTAAAACACATTTTCTACAGCCAACAGCTAATGTTGGAATATTCATGTTCTTGTAATGTGCCCTAGGGAACTGGTGCAATTGTAAAAGGCCAAAATAAAGATTTTAAAACAACTTTTAATGAACTTTCCTTTGGCCTCCGGCAAATCACCTTAATTTCGAGAGTTTTCCTTGGTATCCGGTATCTTCTTTTAAAAGTTGAAATTCACAAAGACACTACCCATTTAGAACATTAAAAACTACCTATATTTTTTCTCATTTTTCTTTGTGTTTTTTTAATTTCCTAAGGTGAAAGTAAAGGTAAAAGCGTATTATTTAAATAAATAAATGCATTCCGCTCTGAAAAGTTCTGAATTAGACATTTACATGTATGCTTGCAGGTATACGCTATTTAGTTGAGTGACCGATCGCTGGCTTTGTATTCTAGCAGGCAAAGGTCAAAGTTCAGAGTTTCGTAATTAATTTGAAAATTTATCTCTAAAAATAAAATTCTAATGGCATCACAAACAAACGAAATTCTGTCGAGTGTCGAGGGGCACATTCTTACCTAACCTACAGGCTCAAATTTGAACGAAAGTAGAATAAAATAGAAGAGTCAAATTTCGACACTTTTCCTAGCTGACCTTTAAAGCAGTCCCCATTTAATTAAATTACACATTGAATCAGCATAACGTAACAGCTGGCAAACAAACCACAACCTCACTGCCATGCTAATTTGCACTTACTCATAGTCCGTTTGCATCTCACCACTTCTAAACACTCACGGGGGTGTACTTTGTCTGCCTTTGAGGAAGGTCACTTGATAAGGGAGGGGTCCGCAAACAACATAACGACACAAACATTTAGTTTGAAATTTGTACGTAGTTACATCAGTTGAGTTGAGTTGATAACATTTTCATCAATAGCATTCTCATTCAACTTTTATTTCCGTCATTTCATCAAATAAAGACTGTGTCAAGTGATTGAGCAGAGGGGAATCTTTTGTTTGCCACTTACAGTTTTACTCAGTGGAAGTTGCAGGAAAAGCAAAGGAATGATTACTAGCAACAAAAAACGCATTCCCTTTCTAAAAGGAAAACAATGTCCAAGCGATTTTTTATTATTAGGTATATTTTAGCGTATGAGCAACAAAAAATGACGAGAATGGTGATGTGATGACTGGTGAGTGAAAAGTAAAAAGGTTATGACTGCGAAACAACCAGTAATAATATTAAATGAATGAAGCGAATGAAACCGAAAGAAGTAAAAAAAAATGAAATGAAATGAATGCATACACCAACACTAGCACTATCATAACACTGCACTGCACTCCTTCTGCAAGTATGTATATAACGTACTAAACATCATCATTTTTTGTGTGCGTCTTGTGACTCTCGCGTGACTTTTTAAATTGCGTTCTTAAATTGAACGACATAACTGGGACAAATAAGGAGACGCCCGTCTCTCTATAACCATACAAACACACACATACTAAAAGTATCAAACACACGTCCTGCAACTTACTAATCCCTAGAAGTATCAAAGTCAGGCGAAAGTATACTTTCATGCATAAACATTTTAGTGTATTGCATTATGTAATGTACATACCTCCATCATCCAGTAATGCACAGATCTCGCCCACACATCCCAAATTCACATTGTACAATAGAGAGAGATAAGCTCGACAACTTTTCCTCTTTCCCCTTCTCTTATATGGATTTCAATACCGAATGACTTGCACATTTTGGACTTTAATATCAAAGTGAAAGTGATATTGCTTATATTTATGTTTCAAAGGTATTGTTGTTTTCTCCTGTTTTGTTACTACCCGCCTGCTCGCTTGCTTGTATTGCATAGGTACATACAATTCAATCTCGCAGTCATTCTTTAATATGTACATGTGTAGAAGTGTCCAGGCTATCATCATCCACATCATTGTGACAATCATCTTTTTGTTTCTCTTTGTTGCACCACCATCATCATCAAGTTCCGTTTCACTTAAAGTGTTTCCCTTTCGGAATGGATTTTCCTTTCTCCTTCGTGAGGATGAGGGCAGTACACTTTTTATTTTATAGATTGTCCACATATGCAACTAATGTTGATGTAGGTAGGTGTCCGCCGAAGGGTGTGGGAATCACTTGGCATCATACAATTTTTTATTTTTACTACCGACACTAAACCATTTTTTTTCTGACACCGCCATGTGGACACTCATTTTCTATTCATCCAGGGCGATCATTTTATACTGTCAATTTTTACGATCCTTCTTTTTTGTTGTGCTTGAGTATGTAAAGAGCAGAGAGAGAAACGCGTTTTAGTTTTCAGTGCTATGCAATGCAGCAGTCCCTCAACGGCAAAAAGGGAAACAATGAAAAATGAAAAGGCAGACAGTTTATTACCCTCCAGTCGTTGACATGAGTCACACGCACCCACTTTTCTTTTTATTCTCCCTTTTGAAAGTTTTTTTGTACTTATTATGAAATGAATAGAATCGTCAGTCAGATGAAGTTGCTTTTTTGACTGACAGTCAGAGTCTGGATGTCTACTTATAAGGAGACGACTCACTCACTCACTAATCGCAGCAGTAGAAGAGAAAAAACTCTTCTTACTCAACTTGTTGGAAAAAATCTGCTTAAGCAGTGCAGAGTGAAAGTCACCGAATGCATTATTCATGGAAGCATGAAGCAAATATCTGTCTTGAGAACTTATTCACATTGTATATGCATGGTAGAATGAGTTTAAGAAAAAAAGGTTTTAAACCTCTTTTTGAGTGACTTCGGTATTAAATAAGTAATAAGGTCTTTTGAAGACGTCCTTGAGTCAAGTAAGTTACTTCACATGTGTGTGTAAGTAAAGTACCACATCACGTAACACTTCACATTACGCTTTTTATTTACCCATTTTAAAAGAAAAATCACGGGCTAATGCATCAATTCAGTGGAATGCTCTTACTTAGATTCAGCCTTTTGAGATGCAGCCCTAATTGAGTTGAACTCAAGGTTAAAAGAGATGTATTTTATATAATATGACGATGATAATTTATAATGACGGGGAGTAAATAATGGGATAAAGCGCACTGAACTTGAATAATTTAATGTGAACTGCCATTCCCTCCATGCATGCCACACAACCGTCAACTCAACCCAGCGCATCAAAGTCGTCGTCCGTCATCATAGTTGTGGTTACTTACTTTCGTCTTTCGAGTGGGAGACTGAATAGAAAATACTTTTCTTTTCAAATTCAATTCATCATATTCATTGATTCGTGTGAATCTACCCGCTACACCCTTTTATATTTTCATGTAATCGTAATAATCTCCATAAAATCGACAAAAGATGTGGTTGTTAAAAGGTGTGAAAATAGTTTGGGTGGCAGGGAAAAAGAAAAAATTGTTCAAGGGGAATGACAGCTTTTTCCACTTTTCATTTTACATAATCGTAATAATAATAATAATAATAATAATAATAATAATAATAATAATAGTAAGGTGTTTGTCTCCCCCCTGCTGTCACTCCATGCCATGTCTCCAAAATGTTACAGTGGGAGTTGTCCCAGGTTTTGTACTTGTTTGGTATGCACTTGAGACTCCTTGTCATTCAGTTGAATCACAGTCAACGCCGTTCGTCATTTCTTTCGACAATTCACGTCAACAAATGCAGCATGACTCTGACTTAGTTCAGCGATTTCTTTTCTTTTCAATGCACTGACTCTGAGTCTGTTAGGAACGCAAAAGCAATGCTCTTAAGATATTTCCTAGTATCTTTTTACAAACAACCCCATCCAAATACTTTCCCTGTGCTTATCAAACTTATTTCACAAAGGTGAAAATAAATTCTAACGTGTAGTGGCAGTATGGAGAAGGGAATGTGCTTTCAGTGATTTTCCCCTCTTTCTTCATTTCATTTGATAATGCTAATGCGTCTGGTTGAAACAAAGGGGAAGGTACAATAAAGAAAATGCTGGGACGGATTACACGGTACTTCAAAGGAATAGTAAATGTAATTACAAATGGAGAAGGCGAGGAAAAGGAAATAAGGAGGAAGGAGAGAAGCGACAGTGAAGTGAAGTGGAATGATAAGCTGTCACGTTACGTGTTCATATGCTACATCAGCCAAAGAATCCAAACATACGCCCAGGCGGTGGCCGCAAACAAATCAGTGTTGTATTAGAAACAACGCTCATTGCTGATGCCGACGACGAAGTCATCGTTAGGTTGGTTTTGAAAGTTGATATTATATTAGATAAGATGAGGATGCTTACATTCTCCTACACATCTTCATAATCAGTTTCTCACGCTTCAGTGAAGCCAATCATGTGTTCACAAAGACAGAATTAGAATCATCAAACATTAACATTGTGACTCACATTTTACTTGGTTCTTTGGTGATGTCCTTGGAAGTGACGTAAAACAGTTACCTGACTTGCACATGCGACTAGGCAAGCAATGAGTGTGTAGTATTTAGTAATGATGTGATGAAATTTATTTTCACACAGTAGCACTCGAAACTGGAAAATTGTGACTTTAATTTTTAAAAGATTCTTACAAAATTAAAATTAAAATGGCGACAAAGTTGCAAATTGGTAAGACATTTGCTGTGAGTCACACATCACAGTCAACCAAAAAACAGCGTAACGTTCCCCTTCTACAATGGAAGTCGTACCTTCTTAAATTAACCGAGAACATTCTGCCTTAAGAAAATAAACATGAAATGAAATGCACATTATTATTATTATTGCATTATATACATAGCCGAGAATGATTATTTTGCAATGTTGCGATCTCGTTCTCTCATGGCATAAGACAAGAAGAAGTGTTTATTACTGATGGCAACTATGTGAAGCACTCACCATGCCGCAGAGTGTTTGAAATAAAAGTGTGGCGTGGAGGGATGGAATGGAGTTGTGGTGTAGCGTAATGCGACCGATAAGGGATGGATAAGAGAAAAAAGAATAGAGAAAAAGAAACTTCAAGTTGTATAGTTCGTATTTATATGTAGTGTTCTCATTCGTTCCTTTCCTTCTATTTCACACAAAGAATTTCCTTTGTGCCTTCATTTCAACGGGATGATGAATTTTATTGAGTTACGCAGTAGAAAAGCTTGTTGTGAATTGAAGTCAAGGGCGCCTGTCATTCTCGCAGACATTCCTCTTAGTGTAGTCATCGCGAATTCCTTGTCGTTTTTCTGTGATTGGCGTGTGACGTGCGACTACACTACACTTTCGATTACTTACTCGCTTATAAAACACGGAGAAATGAGAGATGTGATCGTGAGCGATTCAACGGTTTTCCTTAGTCTACACTACTCAGTGAAGGTAAAATCATTCCTTTCCATTCAATTCCATTAGAGGAGAAAATGCCATCACAAAAATAAACAGGATGGAGTTGTGTGCCTAATTATAACCAGGGAACACGGTTCTCCTTTCTTCCTCAAACACGCCTTCAACGAGGAGTGACATGTGTGAAAAATACATTCAACTTGATATGTTTGTATGTGCCAAATTAACTTTTCGTACTCAGTAAACCTGGAAATTTAGTTCTAAAATGATTTCTCGAATTGTCAACGAAAATTGAGTGCGTAATATGCAAATAAGTGTGAATGCAAAGTATTATGTTTGAGCACATAAAATGCTGTGCAAATTTTCCACTGGCAGTGATGTTTAATGAGCTAATGATTCTCTTATAAATTTAGCGCTCCTGTTGAGCCTCCATTGAAACGCTACACGCATTTACTATTTCCAAAATGATGGAAAAATATGACACCTGATTTTTTATCTGCTATCTCAAAATTCTTCATATCAATAATGAATGTAGTGCCTTTCATTTCATTTTGCTATCCTTGATGACGTGTTCCAAAAAGAGTATAAACATATCTTCATTGGTAGAAAAAGTTTCCATTTGCTTTGGAAAACTACACTTAAATTGAAACTGGAGCAACTTCAATCTTGAGCTGTCTCTCTTGAACACTCAACTTTGTCAGAAGCGAGAATGAGATGTCAGTCAAGAGACAACACTAAACAAAAAATACATCAAATTGTGACACCGCGGAATCTTTTTTCTTGAAACCAACATGACGGTTACAATGTTTTTGCATTGAAAATCAATTTATGGTAATATTTCAACTGGCAGATTTTCAGTGCCAATTCGCACAATCGGTGTGATTTAGAATTGACGCGGCGACATAACATAGCATTTCCATACAATCCAGAAAGTGGAAATTTGAAACAAATAAAAACAATGATAGTTTGCAGTAGAAAAATTACCTAAAACTCCTCCCATGATCACTTACTCTTTTGTGGTTTCCCCATTTTCTCGACAGGACAAATACGTATAGGACGTATTTTTCAGAAAATTTTTCTTCTTGGTAGCCCTTCATAAAAATTACAATGGTGTCAGTTGAAAGAGTAGTGAAGCATGTCTATTTATTATTTACGAAATCCTCTTATCCAGAAATAACATGCTTCTTCGTCGTTCCCAAGATATATTTTCACTTATATTTTATACGTCACTCTTCCAAATCCAGGCGGGAAATTTCACATTCTGCTCCTATTTAAATGCTGTTTCTGCTCAAGATTCTGCTTCAGTCCAAGTCTTTGTCTTCCATTTTCCTTTTGCCCATTTTCTTTTACTTTATCAGAAGAAAGAAAGAGAAAAACGAGGCATCTACGTAGTATTTTTCTTGGAAAGCGGAGAAGATAAGAGGAAAATGGGTATGTGGGAAATAAAAGATGGACACCCGTATTACAGCTTAATTACACTAATTTTTCTAAGTCTCTACTTTTTAAAGATGCTTAATTAGATGTCTCAAGTGTTTTTAGTCCTTATTTTCTCCTTTCCGGGAAAAAATGTAGCGGGAGGAGTGCACTCAAGACAAGAGTCGTGCACATGGTACACTTATATACTGAAAATGGTGCCACAGTGCAGCAATGCCTTTCTCTCTATCGTTATTATTATTACCACTATTATTATTATTATTTTCTGGCGCGGCACAAAATACTTGAGCATATTCCACATTGTTTATTCCCATAAAGCTCGTATACTATTTTTAGGTGAAGAGAAATTGTTGCATAGTTTAGTAGCATAAGGACGTGCTTGTTCCATTACACATTCGCACGGTTAATGTTATACGGCACCAAAAGAGTAAATACCTCTCGAGAAAAATCAAACGAAACATGTAATGTGTGTAGAGAGAAAGAGAGAGTTGAAAAACGAGGAGAAAAAAATAAGTGGGACGAAATACTCTTTCTTATTTCTTGCAACAACAACAGCAGAAGTAGCAGTGGCGTTCATTCCATCGTGTGCAATCCCCAGTCCAAAGAAGAAAAAAGAGTCTTAAATTATATAGTATTTTTGTTGCTGCTGTTGGACAGCACAAGAGAAGACAACAACTGTGATGCCAAAACAACAAGATGCACGAGTGGAGAAAAGGAAAGAGAAAAAGTGAAGTGAACTGCACGTTGTAGAAAATGGAAGTCGTAATAATGCACACACATTATTATCATTGCACATTATAGTGTTGGATGGTTTTTCCTCTCCACCAGAGTTATCTCGCTAAATTATCTGGCTCCTCTTTCGAAAGGGATATATTTAAAAATATAAATATAAAAAGAAGAAAATCTCGTTTGTTCTGTGCTCCACCACTACGAAACTCTTACTCTTTTCCTTTTTTATGTACGTATTTATTTTATTTTAGGTGGTTGGCAATGAGATGGGATGGGATGCAATGCGATTCCACGAATTGCGTATTTATATATTCATTTTTGTTTACGAGTTGCTGCTTAACTTTCGCATAATAATATCTTGTAATGATGCTATCTAATTTTTTGCTTGGCATTTATTTTATGTTTTTATGTCTCAACGAAATTGTAAAAACTAGCTTTATCTCAACTCACGAAGTAGAACATTTTGATGATATGATGCCAAAAATAGGGTCTACGATATTATATTCATTGAAATCTCCAGCTCGAGCTTTTGCAGAGGTCTTATAAAATTTCTTCTTTCTGTTTGCTCTTCAAACAGTGGGAATATTTATGTTTGTCCCGTTTTTCATTACGCTTGCTGAAATATTTTTTAATTAGTGGAAAATAGTTTCGTTTCATTCTTTACTTAATGAGGAACACTGAGCAACCGAAGCAGAACACACATAGACAGATACACACGCGTAGCAGAAATTGTAGATGTATTATGCAACGTCTAAAAATTTAGCAATTGCTAAAAAGAAAGTTTACTAGTCTTTACTCCGGCCTGGCCCAGTCTTGTCTAGACAATCATCTTCAGTCTTCAACTTTTCTAACTTTCACTCACTTTTTCGAAATAGAGTAAATAATTGTTAGTCTTCTCTTCTTTCTCTGCCTCTCCGCTTCTCATCTCCTCCCCTATTTTGCTGAATTCGCTTTATTTATTTCACCTTGTAAGTAAAGTAGCAAAGTATTTAGCATGGGAACGTTTTGTAGAGTGAATGTCCGCGCAAACGGAGACATAAGATTTTGTGTCTCAAGTCTTTCTCAAACATCCTTTGTCCGTACAAAAACTGAAGTTGCCTTCTTTGCTCTATGTGCATAGTTGTCTTCAACTTAGATTTATGTCGTGATTTTCAAAAGAAGGGTCCCCTGTTGTATGACGCTGTGTGTAATGTAGCTGCTGCTGTGGAGAAAAGGCATAAAATGCTGATGCCAAAAATGAGCTGAATGATGATGGTGATCTGATATGGTAATATTTCCTGTCGTAAAGAAGCTCTGCGTACTTAGATTTTATGTGCGTACGAACGTATCTTCTTTTGTGGATTGGGGAATGCATTTAAACTGTGATAAATTTTTGCAGTACGAAATGAATTTATGCGGGGAAAATTGAAATTGATGAAAATATAATATCCAAGTGGAGCAAGTTGCCAGCAAAGCAAGGAAGTTTCATTCTTCCCATTAATGGCAAAGCAAAGCGAAGCTGAGCTGCTGAGCTGAGTTTTCAAAAGAAGGAAAATTTTCAATTGCTATGGGAAAAGCAGAGTAATGGCAATAGAAATACTATTTACTTAGAAGCTCAAGTTTCACATCGATTTCATTACTTTAGTTTAGTTACATCAATGCCAGAGAAAGAAAGGAATGAGTGAGGAGAAAAGTAATGAAAGTAAACTGAAAAGTATGGAGTCTGCATAGAACACAACAAAATATATTTTTTCGGAAGGCAGTTCTAAAGCTGAGCTAAAGTATGAGTCCAATGGAAAAGTCATCCAGAAAACCAGAATGCGCACACATAATGCAAGTTATGACAACACTAAAGCAACCAGAAACGCTGCCTTATATTTAATACGTACTTATTTACTCCCATTGTTGTGTCATTGTGACAATTCAAGGGTAAAACTCTGCTCTTTCACTTTGACTTGTTTGTCGCTCGGCTCATGGGTCTTTGCTTAAGTTAAGGATGCTTCTGGATGTGGATGTGATCATAATGTGGATATGGAGACTAAAGCTAAACTAAGCTAAAGCTTAACTATGCTTATAGATGAATATCTCTATGGGTTTAGATGTACGGGAAGGAGAAAATGTGGTATTTGAAAATGGAGTGCGATTTGGTGATGGCTACAGTATTTCCGACAAAGCCCAAAAGTATTGCTGCAATGGCAATGCAATTGGGGAATTGTATTGAAAATGGAGTGGAGGAGAGTAGTGAAAGAGAAATGGGAGGGAACACCGAGAAGACAGGACTCTTGTCTCCCTTAACTCATTCAGGCAAAAAGGGAGCATCCTCACTGGATTTTTCCTAGTTCATTTCGTTTGGCAAAGTTCCCAAATTGTTACCATGTTCCGATGAAGAGCTGAGCTGAGCAGGAGAAAGAGAAAAAACGTCGTGAAGGCAAGCAGGCATGCACAAAGAAGTGGAAGGATGGGAGAAAAAAAACGGGAAAATGTCTAATATGAATCTAACATAGGTTCATAACATGTACCATATTTATCCATTATAAAATAAAGTGAAAGAATGCACGGATAATGGTAAGAAAGAAAGAAGGAGACAAAAGGAAAGGAAGAGAGAAGTGAAAAAGTTTCATTCACTGTCGCGGAAGTAGGAAAAAGATGTAACAATAATGTTATGTGTTGGCTTTGCCCTTTCTTTATTCAATAGCACACTAGGATTTTCATGGTACACTTTCACCAAAAGAAGAGAAAGCAAGAGCAAGAAAAAATATTATTGTCAGCATTAAGTATTACGGTCGGAGCAGGGCAGTACCTTCTCATGTTGTATGGAGCTGTAGAAGTTAAGTTTGTCGGCTGAAGAAAAAAAATACTGTAGAGGCTTGATGAATACGACGATTGTGAATCCAGCATTTATATAAATGGCTGAGACGGAGCTCAACTAAAAAAGAGAAGGACGACAGCAAAATGCAGGAAGAATCTGTTATTACTGCTAACTTTACATCTTTTGCTTTTACAATATTGCGCTACAGCTTATGGGAATATCACTTGACTTTCACTTGACTAAGAGAGAAGATTGTCTGCTGAGATGAGAGGATATGGACTTTTCCTTCAGTCGTTCCAATAATGATTGCATTTGACTACGAGAGGAGAAGAGGAAGCGAAAACTGTCCCTTTCATTTCACAATCCCATCTTATTACTGTCACGACAACTTGGAATATGGAAGAGAAAGTAAAAGTCGTGGATTATTTTGAGGATCATTTGTGATCATTTTCATTGCAGTCAGAGAGAAGCATGAAAACGAGCAAAAGGAGGAAACTAGAGGCTGGCCACTTTCTAATGTTTATGTAATTCCTATTATTTCAAAGCTGAAGCTTGCCTCCACTATGCTTAACTAAGCTTGCACTAGCTACATTTTTTGCTCATATCATCAAAATCGGAGTGAAATGAAATCACGTTAGAAAAAACATTGTGTTACAAAAACAGAGGAACGATAATAGAAATTAATCCGATATTTTTTCGCTTCGTCAGTCGCCATGTAAAATATATTTTTTTCATTTGCTTCAAAATATCAAATTTTTCCTCACCATGGTCAATATCTATGAAAACTCATCATCTGGAATTGAAACACTGACACAGTCTTCACGAAACAGAGGGAGAGATGCTACTTTCTGGGTTCTATTGGTTCCAGTTTTAGTGTGGCTGACATCATAAAAATGTAGGTTCTGTTGGAGGCGATATCATTACTTGACGATCAGTGTTGTTTGGGTGAAACGAGGCAAGTGGAAAATGGAACGACATATTTCTATGAGCCATCGTATAATACAGTTAGTAGGGATAGTGGTTGGTGATGTTGTGTTCGAGTTCGGGCAAGAAGTGGCGACTCCCTCTTTTTTCTTTTCATAGAATGAATCCAACAGATAGAGAAAGCAAAAGGTATCAATCTAACAATGGCCACTTCTCTTCCTTTCTCCTGGATCGTCTTGGAATCCCTTTATTCTGTAGAAGCAGCACACCCTCTTCCAGCTGACCGAGTTTTCTTCAGAAGAGAAAGTGAGAAGAATAGGAGCACAAGGGGCAATAATATGCTGTCGTGGAGTAAAAGTTTTTTAACCATTGTAGATACATTCACACCCGGAAAAACTATACACACGTTATCCAGCAAAATGCTCATAATATAGATATGTTATAAAGTTTCTACTCTCCCTGCTTCTTCTCGCTATCCTCTTGTTGTGTGTGTTACAATAGAGCGATCGAATGAAAATTGCTAGAAATAAAAAAGAGACATGCACCATGTTACTCATTGTTACCATTAGTATGGGAAAATTGTAAAAAAATAAGTGTCCAGGCCACTAGTACACTATGATGTGACATGACATGAAAAAAAGGTGACTGTGACTGCAGAAGGGGGAACCAGAGAAAAGGGATAAAACAATCGCTTTTCGCCCTACTCCACTCTTCCATCCTCAATTCTCGGTCACTGGCGTCTTTCTTGCATGCGTTTTGAAAATCCGAGCATGCTCCAACTGTGATCACATCGTGGAGCAGAAGACTATATTTCTGTGCTCTGCTTACAGAGATAGACGAAAGGGTATATCTTAGGTGATTACCCAAGATTCTTTTAGACAAAGAGAAAACTGGAGAAAAAATGGTACGAATGTAGCCTCATGGGATTTGGGCAATTACATTTTAACTAGAAACAAAGCAACAGACATTTTTTGTGTCGTCGGGGGTAGCACCAGAGGAAAGGAAAAGATGAGAAAAATTGGAGAAAGTAAACATCTTGTAGTGAAATACACGAGACACATACAAAAGATGTAAAACATTTTTCTGACAATGTATCGTTTTTCAGGCAGAAGACTGTGCTAAATGCAAGAAAACGATTCAGTGTAGGGTAAGTAAGAACAAACACACGTATCTGACCGGTCTTTGACCATTTTCAGAATGAAGAATTAAACGAGTGGTTCAATGGTGGAAGTCTGCTTTTTTGTTTTGCAGCTGTGTGCAGAAATCTCGTTTCGTATCGATGTCGTTCTGAGCGAAAAACTCAGTCGTGGAAGGGCTGGAAAGTATTAAAGAAAATCCTCGAGTCAAAGTAAAGTCAAGCACTTGTTCCACTTACTCAGCACCAATTTTTATTATGCCCTACTTTGAATTGGACGCGAGCATTTTTCATTCCCATTCTTAATATTGACACACAAGGAAAATAAAATCTTTTTCACAATATATGACCACTGACCTTGCACGCTATCAAACCGTTGATGGTTTTACTGTCTCGCTAATGCAAGTTTAGAGTAAAGGCAATCATTTCTATTATTGACAAGTGGAAAGATGAGGGCAGCTTTTTTATCCATAAGGAAAGAAAGATTGAATGGCATCGGCTGCTGATAAGAAGCTGGATGGAGAGTGAGTGCAAACACAGACAAAGCTATAAAATCTAACTCATGATATCAAATATGTATAAAAAATATTATGATACATAGAGACATTATGTACATATATGCATGCATCACATAAAAATACATGAAAATATACTTATCGCTTTCAAATGGGGAAATGTAAAGAATAAGAAAAAAATGAAAAAAGTGAAGAGTGAAATATCGATTGATAAATGGAGAAAGATTGCTTTATGATGTGTGCAAGCATCTTTTTCTTCTAAGGTTTTTTCCTTTTGATTTTTACACATTTTCCACACAATATTACATTTTATTTTATTTCCTTTTCCAGTGAGTCAATACTTTTACCCTTCTTAAAGCCATGGATTTGATTCAGGCTGGTATGATTATGTCGATGATGATGACGATGATAAAGTTTAAGTAATTTTCACAACATTAAAAGACATTGTGCAACAATTTTGTTTTGTTCCTTCAATGAAGAGCATTTTCAATACGCACATTTCAGTGTGAATTTATTGAATGAAAATATGTGTGCAAAACGAGTTATACCAATTTACGGTTGTTTGCCCCAAGGAAATAAACGATATAACATATTCTATACATTTTCTTTCAATATCTTCAGAAAACGTAAACATCGTGAGAAGTATGGACACGTGTGATGATGCAAAATTGGTTGTGTTGTGCTGGTAGTGGAATGGGAAAAGCTTTTGCCTGCTTTTTTTGCAGGTATTTATAGAGTATAGAGTTTTTTGATAAAAAATCAATAAATAGCGTTTTGTACGTTCATATTCTAAAGAAAAGTAAACTTAGTTGATAGAGAAAGTAAGAAGAGAAAATCTGTATTTTTGCTTACATCTTCATAACCATTTTTGTGGAAAAATAGGAAATAGCCTTTTGCAACATCGTCAACAAGATGAAACCGCCGTAGTTATTTTCGAGTTTGTGTATGTGGGAAGTAAAAGAAAGTAAAGTCGTCGTAAAGATGCATTCACTCACTGAGCTTGAGAAAGTGGCGGTGGTGTTGTCTGACGGAAGCAGTGTTTCGCAGCTTCAGGATCATACTGAGTGGTGGTGATGTGGTGTCTATGTGGCGTGTGTCTGCGTGCTCAAGGTATTTCCCGTGTGGAAAAGAGGATTCCATGCAGCTTTTTTCCTTCGTCTTGAAAAGAAAATTCTTCGAGCTTTTCACTCTCTGTTATGTAGTAGCTGTTCATTTGGGAGTTCATTAATCTGCGCCTGGCTCATTCTAACTCTAGTCCTAGCGTCTCCACTCTTCCTTTTAACTCTTTTCTCACCCTCTCTACATTTCAAGAAGTCAGTGAGGCACGAATTTGACTCGTTTAATATGGGAAAATTTATTGATGTGATGTGATGGTGTGCTTTCTCTGTCCCTCTCTGTGTGCACAACTTTGCTTGTTTTCTCTACTTCACTTGCTCTGTGTAGAGTGTCTCATTTTTTCGAATTGAACCAGAACCTTTCACCTTGCCTCTCCTTCAGCTTTTATTTTGTTTGGTTGACTGTGTGAGTTGATTTAAGTGAGTGTGCCTTGGAAAAGTGAAAGTGCGTGGTACATTGGTAGATGTAAGTCTGCAGTGTTTGCATGCATGCAAGTGAAGTCACCTAGGTCGGTCCGCGTCTGTTTCTGCTTGCTTATCTGCTAACCGTCTCTCTGCAGATCCCACAGGGGGACATTATACAGAGTGCAGTTGTGCCACGCTACACACACCCACCGCTTTGACACAAGTGCAAAATAACACACATGCCACCTATAAAAAGTCACGTTTCGTCTGGCACTCAACTCTTCAAACAAAAATGCTTCAAATGTGTCTATTAGCTGCCGGTGCCTCTAACCTTGGATGACGTTAAATAACTCTCCAACTGCGTATTTACACCAACCTCACTCCCATTTCCTACCTCAGCTGGGAGTAAAAACAATATGTTGCACTGGAAGAAGACGAGAGGAAAAAACTGCAGCTACACAGAAAACTGAGTTAGTCGCGTTAAAAAGTTCTTAGGTACATATTGTATGTACCTAGGTACGTAATGCGTAGGAAAACACGACTTTGCTAGAGGGAATGAGATGAGAGTGAAAGGATGGAAGTCTTTACTAAAAACGTTTGATTTTCATTTTCAAATGGAATTTATAAATTTTCAAACATCCTCTATCACTGTTTCCATTCAAATATTTCAAATCCGCTTTTCCCTTTCTCTTTTTACAGAATCCCTATCTTCAAACATATTCAGCTAATAATATTAGGCCTCCCAGCTAATTTTTCTTCGGTTTTTAATGCTTTTTTATCTCCTTTTTGTCTACTTTATAACCCTATGGCACTGATTCAATGCTCTCAATGCTCCCTTTTCATCCTTTGCTTTGCTCTGATTTTGATTCGGAGCGTGTAGGTGCGTCGCCACCGCCACATTAATTCCTTTCTTTCATAATATCATTTTTGTGATGAGAAAATCTCTGTCGAAGTTTTTCTAGATTGGCTGCTAATCCAACTTAACTCAGTCAGAAGAAGAGTTCAGATTACACGCGCTTTCTTTTCTTTTCACTAACTCAGTCAAAGTCTTCTTGCTAAAGTGGCACAATAAATCAGACTGGAAAGACTCATTGGCTGGCTGACGGACTGACTCATGTTATTAACGGAGAAAAGAGGAGGAGAAAAGGTCGTTAAATATTAGTTACAGAGGAATGAGAATGATGATGATGCCTTCTGTATCTTTTTACTTTGCTACGAGAATGAATTGAATATTGCCTTTCTTCCTTTTCATGCTTTATGGTTACCGTTACTACACCATCTACAGATTCCTTCAATAAAATTCCAATTACTGTTACGGAGAATAAAAAACTAACAGAGACTGAGAAAAGGATTCTGACTCTATTAGCTTAGGTAGGAAGGAAATGTTGATAAAGAAGCGTCTCTGTCTGCTACTCGCGATGCGTCGAGTCAAGCTGATCGCTGTTGAGTTGAACTTATGATAATTTGGCTGATTCACATCACTGCTCATTGAGTGCGTGAGTGACTAGCTTCCCTCTACAGCATTGTGATGTTATGTGATGGAAAGCCCAGCTTTCTTCCACTGCACCGCATCAAATCGACCTCTGTAAGAATAATAAATGAAACTGAACTCACGCATCATATAACGATTTACCATATTCACCAATATGCATATTTGCATTAAGGAGCTGAAGCCAAGGAAGTGTAATGTAAAGTGATGTAGTAATGCTGTTTTTCTGTTTTACCTTATATATTTTTCAGTTTGTTTTGTTTTCATCAAGGAAATACAAAGGAGAAAAAGGAAAAAGAAGGAAAAAGCAGTGGCGGAGGGTTTTGTGGAGTGTGGCATTGGTGGTAACCGTTACGTTCTCTGATATCGAAGAATTACACATTCCTCTTACTTTTTATGTTACGGGAGACGAGAAAACGGAGCCTCTAAAAGTCTGTTAAGATAGATCGATTCGACTTGTTGTCTACCGTAAAGAATCGAATAGAAGGAGAGAGCCGAGCGAAACCAAAATACAAATAACGTACCTAGGCAGACAAAATAGCCATAGAATAGAGAAGGTAAAAAGTAAAAGTAAAGAGTGCTTAGACATTTTTTTTTGCTTTTTTCGTCTCGGGTCGGTAGGGAGATGAGGAAGGCTTGTCTAACTTACAAAGTGAGAAAGACTTTTTCTTTTTTCTCCCCAAAAATAAGTTGAATGACTAGTGTGACTGTTATAGCAGCTACCACAACTTCCACTTACAAACTTCACATTTAGTTTCATGAGAGGATTTGTGTTCCTTTGGATTTTTTACTTCTTCTTTGGTCAAAGTGAGAAAATGAAATTGTACGCTTGTAATATGGCTACTAGTTTAGCACGTATGTAAGTACAAGCATTTTAGTGAAAAGGCATAGTTGCGTTGAATGAATGAATGAATCCTACAATTTCCATTGCTCTTACTACAATCATAATGGTTCCGGGCGGGCGAGAAAATTACGCAGAAGGCAAACTGTGATGTTGATAATGATGATGGGGTTGAATACTAGGCTTTCTCAGCGAATGGTCATTGCTTTTTTATGGATGCATAGATGACTCCTTTTACTTCTTCCCACTTTGCTTACTCTTCTTTCACTTCAACTTCAGCTTTCCCTTGTAAATTGTACGTGTATGATGAGTCTGCCTGTATATTTTTTTGCCGACTGACTCTCTTTATTGCTTACCTTGCAAAACTTCCAGTTTTAGTTGCCCCTTGTCTTCTCCCTTGAAAATGTGATGATAGATAAAATTCTCGTCGGACACGACTAAACTAACACAATTGCTTTGTTGTTACCTTGAGAGAAAGTAAGTGGCAAAGAGAAAGCGTTTTCTCTGTGGATCCTCCATGACCATTGTAAGGCTGGATAGGTATTTTATGCTTGGGAGAACGAAAAAAAATACTATCTCGTCACTTTCATGCTCCTGCTCATTCTATTCTTGTTTGCTGACCACCGCGAGAACAAAATTCCAGTTCACACACACCGACAGTTGGACAGGAGGATGCGGATGTAGAACGTACAATGATATAGTTTTGGTGAGATGGTGAAAAAAGTAAAAAGAGGGAAAAGAGGAAGAGTTAAAAAAGCGCTTTTTTCAAGTAAAACTTTTGTAATTATATCTCCTCATGTCATGTTGAATGGAAGACGAAGGACGAAGAGAGTGAGGAAGAAAGTTGGGATTTGTTTGGTCTGATGCACAAAGTGGAAATGAAAGTTACGAGAAAAATTAGAACAATCTTTAGTTGAGCAGTGGTGGTGGTAGCGCGGTGCGACTATCACTATCACAGCTGAAAGAGAGAAAAAATTGCTCGTATGTTTTATTAAATGGTACATGGTTACCTCCTCCTCTTGTGTAGACTCAGGAATATGAAGACAATTCCTTAGCTTGCTCCCTTTTACAGTTTTCTCACGCTGTACCGAGCTCAGCTCACTCACTCAATATCGCAAGCAGGGCAAAAAAAAATGTTACATTACGTTACGCAAAGTTAAAGAGGTACGTGATATGTTATACGAGAAAGAAAAGGAAGTATAATGTTTTATTTGAATGTGCAGAAATGAGGGAAAACTTTTACAATTCAGGCGAAAGTATAAAAATTCGTAATATGTTGTGGTGATAGATGTTCCGTAACCTATTTAGTTACTTTTTTGAGGCCTCCTTTCTCTTAATGTGAAACTTAAGGGAAAAGAGATTTTTTCCCTTTTGGAGAAAAACCTGGTGTGCTTTAGGTACATATAGAAGAAAGCCAAACTAGACAAGCAACGAACTACTACCACTTTTACTCAAGAGTCATTCAGATGACTTTACTCTTACCGAGGAGTGAGCATTACCCCTTTTACACAAGAATGTTATCACATCGTATCATCATTTTCCCCTTCGGTGTTTCACACTTCATAGTTACCCCGCTGCAGCTACGCGTACACTAGTTTCATAATGCGCTAGCATTGCTCATATGAACTCTTTTTTTTATTTCCTTTGGTTTCTTCCACCTCGCACTTACTTTCTCTGGTATATCAAGTAGACACTCTAACTTAACAAATATTCACGCACCACTTTTATTATTGTCAAATGCAATTTTAACGAAAGTGAAGTGTCCATTCGTTTCTTCACAAATGGAGGTCAAAATTAAGTGAGACTTTTCCTTTCGCCCTTTGTCCTTCCTATGAAATCATTCTTATCTCTGTTTGTTCTTCAACGAACTCACTTAGATACATGACTATGACTGGTTAAAGATGTAGAAAATGTACCTATGTACATAATAATAATAATAATAATAACGAAAAGCATAGCTAACCTTCCAAAGTTACAATTATTAATACTGACATTATATTATTTCCCTATTCACTTTCTCCGACACTTTGGTTATTCCCTCTCTCGGCGAACATTACTCCTCCCACACTTTCCCTTCGCATCTGACAAACTAGGACGCTCCCATTAATTAACGTCACCTCTCATTTATTATCCGGACGGTGGACGTGAAAATATATTCGTCAATCTCAAAATTTAGCCCTCCTAAATAATGTTTATCGGCTTGCTCACACCACACTACGAGGAATACCTAGCAGAGGAAAATGTTGAGCTGAGCCAAAGGGTGAAAAAGAGACGCAGATGAAGACGAAAAATACAAAAGTTTCCAGAAACTCACACACGCTCTTTCCATCTTTCCATCTTCATCTTCTGCTCACTTAAATTTTTTCTACAGTCAGTAGAAAGAAAAAAAACGAAAGAAGAGAAATGAACTTTTTGCTGTGTTAGAAATGTTAGAAACGAGCCATCATGTTATGTATAAAATGAACGGTGAAAGTCGACCGGGAAAGGTTTGTGGCAAGTGTATCTCTGTTGGGATAATCATCATCATCGACCTCGCTACCATCAACATCAACAACAACGCAACGTTTTGCAACCTTACGAAATCGAATGGGACGGGAGAAGTTATAGAATTCATGAAAGGAGAAGGAGAAAAGTGTTGACAGCAAAAGATTTCAAAGTTGTCCACAGTGAAATGAGAGAGATGTGATACTGTAGCTAGTAGATCATAGCTGTAGCTGTGAGTTGTGAGTGAGAACGATGATATGATTCAAAGGAGAGAAACCTTCGAAAGCATCTCCGAAACACCACATCAAAGCGACACCAGCAAAACACACGCCAAAAACTTTTCCCTGTTACTTCACTTTCCATTTCTCTCTTTTTCTCTCATTTTCTCCCTCTGCCTCTTTTATTTTTAATATCGTTTCTCCTTTCCTCTTTCTCCTGAGGGAAATACAAAGTTTATATGACAGGATCCCAAATTACGGAACCTGCAATGAAATAAAATGAAATAACCGAATAGAGTAAAATGCTAATAGGATTTATACAATAAACAAATTATTTATTCTGGTGTGCAAATAATAATTAATGGAGCAACAAACAACTGAGGCAAGACGAAAATCGCTTTGCAACCAACATGTTTCCGGTTGACAAACCAACAGCACGAAATCTATGCCTCGTTACTGCCATCATAAAATAAAGTATTTCACAACAGCGTTTATTATTATTTTGGTTTAGTCTATTTTAGCAAAGTACCTGACTTTTTAGCCGCGTTTGTGCGCAATAAAATTTTAGTCTTTTCCTACATACAAATAGTAGCAGGAAGACCCTAATTATCAGAAAGTGGAGGAATGTGCAACTATAGACACTTATCGATTATCAATCACAAGTTTTGCGCTTTTCTTAACTTAGTGTAAGAAAGTAGATATCCATCAGAGATGAAGAAAAGCTCCAACAAAAATGCCACTGATATCACACACGCACACACACTCTTACTCAACTCAACCGCCATTACCGCTTCTCCTGGAAAGTGTCAACTTTCTCCTGATAGCGATACGATAGTAGTGGCAAGGCAGAAAAAATGTTCAGCCCAAGAGTGCCAACAATACGTATAAGTAACACTTTTCCGCTAGTTGTGAAAGGGACAAAACTTTTTAACACCATCAATTTCTACGGGAATTAGGTATTTCAACTCGACTCTGAACAAGAAGAGAAAAAGGAAAGTAGTATTTTTGTTTCTTGGGAAAAGTCAAGTGGGAAAAAGAAAAGAAAGAAGAAAGTGGAGAAAGAGAGAGAAAAAGTTTATAATAAGTCTCCATGTGCCACTTGTAAAATACCTCTTCTCGATCATTTAACTCAAGTAGTGTTCAACTTGAATCACCATCCTCATCATCATTAGAAAGGTACTTTACTCCGTTTCCCATACGTTCTCAGATCACACCATTACCAGATACATACTCCGAAAGAAGAAGAGAGAGATTTTTTACCGTAATAATTATTTCGCGTGTGGATGCCTGCCGGCATCGCATTGGTACGATTGAAGGCGAGTGGCTTGTCAGCCTACGCTGTACTCTTACTTTTCATGGAAAGTGGATGGAGCCGAGTTGGGAATAAAGAAATAGAAAAAAGCTGAGGCTGATTAGTAGAAGCAGAAGTGTTACATCGTACTAGAGAAAGAGAAAATAATATGTCACGTTCTCATTCCTAAAACTAAGCGCTCACCTATACATACAGAGGAGAATCGGAGCCGGGGCTCAAGCATTCTGATCGCATTCCCCAACACTGTTTGTTATTTTGTGGGCCAGCACATTGACACAGGCTTGATTGTGAATCGTTAAGCATAACTAATCATAATATGGCTATAATGGAATACTGTACGTCACTTTGACCGATTATTTGAGTTCGTGGTGGAAGTTATCAAAATTCTCACAGAAAAACCAAATAGCTTCAACTGTCTGTTTCATTCATTTCATTTGATTTCGAAGACCTCTTTCACACCCACTATGAAATGAATTGTAACCTAACGGAGCTTTGTTATTCTACAGAGATAAGGATCACGACCCATTGCTCATTTTCCCGGAAAATCTTCTCAATTTTCAACTCCTTTCATTTGGCTTCCTTTCTTTCACTTTTCAAATTGCGGGCCGGAAGCTAAGTGAGAGCACTCAACAAAATTTATTTCTACTCAAATGAGGTCATATCGCATACACAAGTCGGAATTGAAAATCTTTGAGATTGAGTAGTCAGTTTGAATAAATTGTATAGTGTATGTGTATGTTTTTGTATCTGTGTAATGAAAAAGCCACTTAAACCGCATTGGTCTTCTCAGAATTATCGTTTTGACAAATAGTCAGCTAACGAAACAGAACAAAATGAAACTGTGTAAGTAGTTTTTGGACATTTACCCTTCGTTTTCCAATCAATCCTTCATCTGAACTCAGTTGCACTAGAATTATGTCCGCAACAACTTCTTTCACTAATCTTGTCGTAGTTAAAGTTTTCTTGTTTTATTTTCCAAAAAGTCAAAATTTCAACTTTCTTGGTGAAAACAAATAGAAAGCTTGTTTAAATAAGCATTTAGTAATTTTCCCTGATAACAAGAATCCATGGCAGCTTGTCGATGTCCTACCTCTTTGCTGTCCCTAATAAATTGCTTTCTGCACAAAGTTTGTGCACACTAATGTAAGTTTTTGCATTTGTATATAAATATATACAGCGAAAGTGCATCATTCTGTGAACAGGCGTCTTCATCGCATGTTCTTGAAGGACCACCACCAACTGAGACTGCAGCACCAGGACCTCTAAATGAAAAAAAGAAAAAAGCACTCCCTCAAAGAATAAAGCACCAGCATTTATCCTGTATTTTCCCTATTTTTCCATGAATTTCGATGCTCACAGTGTAACTTTCGTTCCTTTTTCTCCTTCCGTTAACAGAGTGAATGCAAGAATAAAAGGAAAATAAATACAGCGATAGAACATTTTTTATATCAGGAATAGAAAGAACCTTTCACTGTGACATGTGCACAGCTACACATTTTTTGCTTTCAAAAAAAGTTGAATGGAAACAATGAAATATCTGGAGGAAAACAGAAAGAAAAGGAGAAAAAGCCGATGCAAAATTGGTTGATGTAAGATGTTTTCTTACTTTCAACATAACTCCTATTTTTATACATTCATTCATTATCATTGGAAAGGCTTTAATAACGTACGTTCGTGTTACAAGCTGCGCTAAAATAAAAAATAAAAACGTATGCATGCATAATAAGTAATATGTATCTGTTTCAACTCTTTGTTTGCATCCACACTCCTTGTGTCTCACTCACTGCCTGCCGCCCACTTCTACGAAAGAAACAAAAAATCCGGCGTTGCCATCCGTCTGTCAAGTTAAAACCGGAGAAAAAATTATGCAGGAAGCTTATGCTTATTTCATGATTATCACGGTGTTATAGTTGGGAATAAACACTTTATAGTAGTAAGTATAAATGTTAAGCCAGCAGAATGCAAAGGCGTGTGTTAGTGAGTGAGAATAAAAAAGGAAAATGTCTCCAGATATTTTCTTTCCATTAATATACAACTAGCATGTGTGTCCGCATTCAAGATCTTTCTGCGTTGCATACAAAATATTTTACAATGACTCGCATCCTCTCATCTTGGTTTGTGCACGTGTTTTCGTCGAAAACGAGAATTTAAATATAAAAGGCAAAGGCAGTTTGGTGCACAGTTAAATAAAAAGAAAGTTGTACTTGGGAACATCAAAGAAAGCACCTCTGAGACAATGTTATAAAGTGTCGACTTTAACCTTTACAGTTTCAGCTTCACTTTCTTCTTTGTGCTTTTACATTTTTTGTTGGTGAATTTGAGTTAAAATAAATAGCGAATGCGAAACTGTTATAATTGCCTTATTGACCATGATATTATTGTTGTTTGTTGTTTGGGTGAAATGGGAGGCTTCTCAACGCAGCGGAGCTGTATCGTGAGAGGTTAGTACAACAAACGGTGACCGTTAATACATATTAATAAAAACATGACAAGAATTCTGTTCTCACACTCTTGTAAAATGATAGCGAGTGGTTTATTGCGTGAGCAAGCGTGTAAGATGCGTTGTGTTACAATGTTACAAAGTTACAAGGGACGAGAAAAAACTTGGTCATTTTACAAAAACCATTGTACACTGTATCTGGTTGCTTACTTGGAAAGTGAAGTAAAAAAGATGTCTTCTAGTTTCTCCGCTTTTTATACTTCCACTGCTGTGGGTGGGTGCGTCAGTCGAGAAAAAAACAAAAGATGAAAGGGGGTTGTTGATTGAATGCGAATAGAATAGTAATTCGTAATTCGTGCAAAAGTTGCATGTTACTAGCGTAGCAAAAAATACACAGCCTCGACTCTCTCTGTTTTGCAAATGATTTATTGCCTGTTGTGTACTGCTGTGACATTCTAGTAACTAGGAGGAAGGGAGAGTAAGGATAAATAGAAAGTACAACTTTGAAGGTCACCAGTTTCCTGAGGAGGAGCGTTTTTCTGTATTTTTACCATTCTGCTTACTCTATAAAATCTGATGTGAAGGGGATTTTGAAACATTTTTTCCTTGGAGTCCAGCCGTAAGAGTTTAGCTGAATGAACGTTGGGACGGGAAAGGCACTGCGACGGAGACAAGGGCCGAGGCCAAGCAGAGCCTGGAATGTGGTAAAATGGGGAAATGAATTATGCATTTTGTTCAGCAACTTTTGGGTAATTTTTTTGCGCGGTAAGGTGAAGGATGACAATTTACCTGAGGATGAGGATAGGATGATATTCTCTCACTTGCTGCTTTCTTCTTCCAGAAGAGTTGTAATAAGGGATTATTTAAAACTACTTTTTTTTCTAAATAAAAAACTTCGAGATATGATTTTGTTGTAAAGTTGGTGATTAGGGGATTTAAATCGCCTTCCCCCGTTTTTTTATTGAAATTTTATATTCCGGTTAAAGAGATATGTACTCATTCAACCCAACTTATTTTTCCTCGAGTGACGCAAAATACCTTTATGATGAATGCAATTTCCAAAGCCAGTTAAGTTCGTTCGCATTTTCCCGTCTTTAAGTTACATGACTGCTTAAAGTGTTTATGAAGGAGGTTGTTGTGTACTGTCGCATTTTACCATCGTGCCTCGGTGCACTAGCAAGAATGTGCTGAGGAAGTTCCTGTTAGGTAACTAACATCATCCAACCTTGTCTTTCCATCTGCCAGTTAAGCTGATTCAATATGGTTACCTCCTCGCATATACACATTTTTCTTCGAGTCTCAACAATTGAATAAATCTTTCATCTCCTCTATCAAGGCCACTGACCATAATTGTAAATTGTAAATTTTTTACAACGTATGCAATACTATAACAAACAAGTAACCTGATTCACTTGTTGTTAGATTTATTTCTGCTATTTGCTTTGTCTGAAATTGTATTCGACGTAAAACATTGTCTATCATGTGTAAATCTTGTATTACGTTTACATCTCTCCACAACAGTAACCTGTATAATTTTCTGTCTCCAACTTCATTTCAATTGTTGTCCAGACTAAATTCTAGAATAACAATCACGACAAGTGAACTGTTGAACAAGCAAATACCTGGAAAAATATCACTTTCTCGTAGGTTGAGTTTGTCATTGCCTTTTGAGTCACTAGCCAACTTATTAAGTATTTGTCCTTGTTTCTTGATTCTACTTTATGTTGATTTATGTAACCAAGTTTTTATTAGTTTTTGTACAGTATATATGATATCTGGCTAGTTCACTGCGAGGATAAACTAACTGAGAATATTTTTTAAATCTAGACTGTAAACAATTCATCAGACAACATCAAAATGTTGGTAATCTGGTCGTTTGTAAACTCCCTTTGAAGAATTCGAGAGCATTTCTACTCAACAAATTCATTATTCCCTATTCCCAACCATGTCTGTGGCCTCGAAATTTGTTTTTGTTGAAACGAAAAGGCTGGTCTTGGAAAATGTATTTGAATTGAATGAAAGTATATTTTTGTTGGGCCTGAGGGATAATCCTTGTTTCATGACTGGAAATAAATATGACTGACTGAGAGAGTGGTCACTTTATGTTCCATACCAAAAACGCATCGAGAAGCATACAAATTGCACACATACATTCTAGTACATGTCGCCGGAAAAGCATTATTTGTAATTATTTGTAAACTGACCGACTGGATTCTTCTTGATGAAATGGATTTATTTTGTTTGTTGACTGTTGCATTTGATGAAAGGATGGAGAAATCCTTCAAACATAACATTTATGCGATGAAAAAGCTTACATCATCCTCGGAAAAGAACCACGCAACGCACAAATGTCGAGGATAAATAAAAGAAAGTAAACATAACTTTCCTCAGCAAAGGTAACATCGAAATTAAATGAAATAAAATAAAAGTGGCCAACAACTCGTAATGTAGTATTTTGTTTTCTTTCTGTGTAAACAAACAAAAAAATGGCAATGAAGGACGAAAAACAGGAGCTTTTAACGAGAGCAAATGTGAGATAAGTAAAAGGTTATGAAAGTGGATTTTTCATTAGTTAAAGTTACTTGTGATGTGTGCAACCATAACAAAGGCTAAAATGATTATCATTCACTCACTCAAGTCACGGCCGTTTTTCCCTTTTCAGATTTTGTGTGTATGTGCACGTATTTTGTATGCTCCAGTTGATTGCCATTATTTCATTCTCAACCAATTTGTGACCTATGCAACTAACTAAACGAGACGAAGAAAAAGAGAAAGTCACTAAGTTTGAATTCAGCAGGAGAGCTCTTTTAAGGGAGAGCAGTTTTTAAGCGAATGGTAGAAAGCAGTCATGTAGACAAGACAAGGGAAGACTCAGGTTTTGTTGTCTATGTATGCTGAAATGCGGATGAATCTGTGCCGCAAATTTTTTTATGACTCCCATCATCTCAGAGGAGGACGACAAGTAGAGAAAGGAAATAAAAATGGTTGGTAAGTATATTGGACATAACGTAGTTTTATTGTTCTTCCCATCATATACCTAAACTAAGAACGAGTGTCTAATGTCTTGTCTCTGCTTTTCCTTTCACTCTGTGTCGTCTCCTGGTAGCACAGTAGTGGAGAAGAGCTAATTTTATGTATGTCTTCTTGCTTCGCTCAATCTTGAAGTGAATGAAGATGGAGGGGGAAGGAGGAAAGGAAAAACAAGTCTCATAAAAAGCCTAGTTAAGACATCGTACGATGACTACAATAATCGTCTTTGTTGAAGTTTATTGCCTGTTTCTCCACCCATGTTGTCTCTCATTAGGGATTTTATCTTCAATCTCAGCAATGAACGAGCATGCCTTCAAAATTTCACTACTTTTTCTTTCTTCTTTTTCCTTGTTGCTTTCCCTTCCTTCTTTCGCTCTCCACCAGAAATGTATAAATTAATGAATGTGCGGATGAAAAGCACATCACCATTACAAAAGCCTCTAAACTGCTTGTCTTCGTGCCTTCTCCGCTTTCTTTTTTCTTGTTTTGTTTCCATTCAAAGAAAACTACGACTAAAACTACACTAGTCCGGTCCTGTTTGGCGTGTAATAAATAAATGGAATGTTTCATCCCAACATCACTTCCGTTAATTTCCAATGAATCTTTTATACACAGTTTTAGCGAATTCGGCACATTATAACCATATCGGCGGCAGTTTTATGTGAACCAGAGTTATTTGCCATCGCCCTTTTTCTTGGGAAATTCTGTGTCTAGAGTGATTTACCTAAAAGCTGTTTCATCTCACTACTCTAGGAAAAATTGAACCTCGCATTACAGATATACTAATCGATTGATAATTGACAACGTTTAGAAATGTTTTCTGACAGAATTAGGAAATAACTTAAGCACGACATAAAAATTGCTCGCATTATTTACCTAAACAAATAAGCACATACATTGTTGCGTGGGCCGTATTGTCAAAGAGCAAAAAGTAAATAAATTAGTTAAATCCTACGAGCACTTTATTTGCTCGTTTTTTTAATCTTGATTTTTTTCTTGGATAACCCCTTTGTATTTGGTTGCCTTCTCTTTTCCCATTTCATTTTTCTGTCTAATCTAAGCTTCCCCTATTTACACTCATCTTTATGCCTCATCTACAAAATTATCTCTGCCTCTGCTTTCCCATTCGCAACGTTAAGTAGACTAATATTGAAAAATTTAGTGGTAAAGTTTTTTTACTCTGATAGGTAATTATTAGTGACTACTATACTACATCAACGAACTGGTAGAAGAAGACAAGTTAAAAACCGTTATTTTCTCTTGAGTTTTTATTAGCAACTAACAAACCCTACATCATATTCTCTCACTATCCGTTCTATGGTAGACCAGAAACCACATTACGTTTTTCAGACTCGTTCTATCCATTCCTCTTATCACCATGTTCATCATCATCCCGACGTCATTATCGTGATCTTTGGTTGATTTTGACGAGACGATGCTATGTGATGCGAGACGCAAAGGAAAGATTGAAAATGAGTGTGCACCGTCGCTGTTTTCCGTTTAATTTTTTTCTCAGCCTCTCTCAACTCATTTCCTCACTACTCTTCAACTCATCCTTGTGCTGAGAAGTGCATGCTAATCTACAGACAAAGTGCGGAGTAAGTGCAATCTCGTAGCCTCCTGCTTTGCCTTTGAAGCACTAGAGTGAACGAAAGGAAATGCTTTGAAGGGCCGCGAAAGAAAGTGCAGACACTGGTGATGATAATTTTATGTGTGTAGTTGTGTATGTGTGGGAAAGGAGGGAAGGACGGAGAATGAGACATGGGATTGATGATAATTACGCTGAAATATGATGACTAGATACAGAGTTTACGCACGCTGGATTTTTCAGTTAGTTAGGAAACTGTCGAGAAAACCAATTTATTGGCTCATCGTTTCTTCTCAAGGAAAGTGGAAGACGACGAGCATGGTGATGATGATGATGTTGGTAAGCGATGGTTCGCCATTTTATTAGAATTATAGAGATAGATCGTTGAGTAAGTAAATAAGTAGTCTAGCCAACCAGTAAGAAAGTGTTATTAGAGTTAGAGAAGCAAGGGAAAAAGAGTGGAGCTCCTCTTTCTCCAATTTACTTTCCTCCACTTTTTGATACTTAGCCTTAGCCCCACCGCCAGTTCACTTTCTTTTCCTTGAATAAACCTTTTCTTCCGCGATGTCTCAAGTTGACCTTTGAGAAGGAAGCCCAGCATTAAAATGACGTTAGCTTAGAGTGAAAGAAGCCAGAGCCAGCGATCGTCTTTTACTTCGCATACATATCTACCTACGTCTACCTCTCGCACGTCTCAGTGCCGACGATTACCATTATAACAATATTGTTAGCCGTGTGCAGCTCAAAAAATAATAATATTATAATCCTATAATAATAATGTAACCGTCCTTCGCCTCTTCTGCTAATGCTGCTTATTAGATTCCCAACTTTTCTCACAGCCGGCATTCGCTGAATATAGATTTTTCTTCCTTTGCTTTTCTCGAGTTGAGAGTTTCGTTTCTTCCTGGGATCCCGACAGGAAATCTCAGATGGTTATCTCAGACGGCAAAAAAGTTGAGAGAGAAAAAAATGACCGCGTGTGCACACACACACATTTTTATGATAAAACGTTACACACACCTAAAGCAAAGAATGGACTGCGTGAACCCAACCTAAGTAAATGGATATCGTTGGGTGCGTTTTTATCTGGTAAATATTGAAAGATAGCATTGAAGACAGCAGTAACATTGTGCGCAACAAAAAAATAAGAAAAAAGAGTGGCAGAGAAGGAGAAGAGGGAAAAGTTATTTTTTATTGGTTTGAGCCGAGACTTGGGTGAAGTATGAAAAGAGCAGTGGAATATATTTTCTATAATATTATTATTACCACCATTATAGCTTCTCTGACAAAGGTTACTTTTTCTACGGCACTTTCACTCTTTTCTTTACTGCACTCCACTCACTCACTCACTCACTTTCACCCACACACGCATAAGTGTATGCTTTTCTCCGTGCAGGCTACAGAGTGAAAGTCTCCGTTTCATGGTAATGTGCCTTCTTTCTTCACTGGTTGGCTCGGTTGTTCGTTGTCATGAAGAAAAGTTTTTTTCTTCTTCTTTCTGTATAAATTTTCTAAAATGAGGTTTATTTTCTTTGTAGAGAGGAAAGCAAAAAGAAATCTTTTAGAGGTGAACCTGCTGGTCGTGGTCAAAGTTTGAAACTTGACAATGCCTTAGATGTTTTTCTCCTTTTCAACAAAAAAAAATCCCGTTTGCTCTGCACTTACAGATGGAAAAATTGAAGGAAACTTTATTTACTGGCGGATTGAATTAGTTTACTCATTCACTTTACCCTGCTTCTATTATCCGGTAAAAGAGAGAACGGTTCTTTCTTTTCATTGCACGACAGAGTTTCAAGATTTCGATGGTACGATGAAAACAGTTTTGTGGCGACATTTTGCACGCATGAATATAACCAGCCATGGTCACTATGATATTCACGTGATTCTTCTAGTATTGGAATCGGTGAGTTGAGTGTGTTTATCTGGATCTAGTAAGCAATGTACATTCTATTACTCAGCCATATTGATGGTGACATTTTTCTTTGCTTTGCTGCTTTTGCATTTTCTTCTTTTTCTCCTTCCTGACTTTCATTGAAATCCCTATGTAATCATTTTTACTTCTGTGGTAATAAGCTTGGGACTAAGTTGTGCCCTAACAACGATCCAGTCTACTACACTAGTATCACTTCACTTAGCCGCATTCTTTTGATCAGAAAGGTGAAAGTGAGCCATTTTACAATTGTGGACGCTGATTGGATATAAGTAGGTCTACTTACTACCATTTTCGTCTTGGGTGGCCCAATTTCTCGGCAAATGACAAAAAGTAGTGGAGAGACTCAGAATGGAGAAAATGTAATCGTGGGTTTCCGCATGGGATTTACTTTTCGCTGAATTAGCAAAGTCTGGTCATCTCGGCTGGGCTACCTTTTTCCCTCCATGAAAATACAAGAATCGACCACACTAACGTTTCCTGCTTTGGGTAGACGGTAGAAAAGGTAGAAAATGTTATTATTATTATTAAAAGGCAAGTATTATGTGTAGAACCACTAAAAACGTCGCGCAAGTATTACCGCCCTTTATAATATCTGTGTAGATCCATTTCGTGTAAACATTCCTAGTTTTTTCCTGCATTAGCATTATGGTGAACTTGCATTTCGTTCGTTCGTTGTGCTTGTCATGTGCCGTTGAGTTTTCCTTCGTGGAGGCACAGTCAACATAAACGCGACGTTGGCACAAAAATTATTTTTTTCCGCAGAATCAATTAATTTCTCATGCTCTTTAATGACTGTACTCTGACTTTGGTCACGATCAAATTTCTTTTCCCCAGGAAGTTCCACAACGATCTCCGCTTGCATCTCCCTGGCTGCGTTTTAAAAAAACATCTGCTTCCTTCTCTAATATTTTCAGATTTTTTTCCCAAACGGAAAAGATTTTCTCTGTTAAATTTTTGGCTCATTTTTCCACAAGTGGAAACAAACAATCGACAATACCTACTTCAGAGGGAACTCAGTACTCGCCGAACGAATGGAACGGATACTTAACTAAAGCAAAAAAAGAGGAGCTTCATTTTGTACGTTGGTTTACGTAAATTAAGTGCACAATTTTTACAATAACAAATTTTTATTTCCTCCTTTCCCCTCCTCTTGGTACTTCTCCATCTTTTACGATGTATTAAATGTTCCGGTTTACGAAGTACTAAACAACTGAACCCGTTTCCTTTCCTAACTTTGCCACAGAAACTATATAACACGTTTTTTCATTGGATGTGCAACGACGGTGTAATGTGTAAAGTAAAAATCTACTTTTTTCATCATTCGCTCCCTCCTCATTTTCACTTTCCTTTCACTTCTAACGTTTAATATTTCCCCTGCTTTGTTCTTCTAAGATGGCATTCGGCCAATAGAAATAGAGACGGCTTCATATTCATAAATAATCTTCCTTGCATTTCATAAAGTAATAGAGTAATAGAACATTGAAGAATTTTTTCTTCTCTCCATCAACTTCCTTCTTCCATTTTATTTTCTTTTTCTCCTCCTCCTCAAGTTCTAGATGATAACTTTTGAGCTGCTCTATGATGTACTTGGATTTTCTTCATTTTTCTTCTGCATTTTTATCAGTGAACACTTTTATAATCTTTCATAGCCTAGCTTCACCATTTTTACGCTCTTCGTATTGTTGTATTGTGGTCGTTCAACTCGTTTGAAGTTTCTTTAAAGATGTACTTTTTATTACAAGATCAGAATGTTTCTTTCATTTTTGGCTGTCGCGTCCACACCACAACATTCTAAGGACGCAGGAATCATTTTTTTGTGATGTGAAAGCTCGCTTTTGCCGCTGTCGTACAACTAACTTTCTCCGCTACTTTTATTGCATCCTTAACAACCAACTTGTATGTGAGAGCACAAGTAACGTAACGTACATGGTTAGTTGGAATGTTCACAAAAAACATTGCAGTAAATGCAATGTCGTTTGTTATCGGTCCAAAAAGTATTGTATGATGCTTTATGACTATATAACGTGATTTGATACATGGTTATTTGAGAAATATCCTCATCATTACGATCGAGATGGTGTAGTTTCTGAAAGGGAGAAACTCAACGGAAGACAGATATTATGGGCTGTTCTTCATTCCACAAGAATGTCTTTTTCCGTTTTCTCAAAATCCACTCAAATAATTCTCAGTGGTAATGTACTCATTTTAAGCCTCTTTCTTATTTACTCGATGCTGCTGATATTTCCATTTTTTGCTTCCTATCAAGTACTTTTCACTCTGTGTGTGAGAGAGAGTGGAGTGAGTGGATGGACGATGGACATGTGGTAGGGTTACGCTTAGGCTTAGTCGATCACAAAAGAAACCATTCTGAAAAAAAGGCCTTGAAGGGAGACGAGAATTGTTGGCACATTGTTTGCGCGATTCCTTTGATAATCAATAGATACTTTCCCCACCCACTTAACAGAAAGAAATCTAACCGTCATGTGACCAGTGTAATGTGATTGGAGAGAGCTAAGAATATTTTTTCGACCAATAATAAAAGTCAAGTGAGCAATTGAATTGGGGGAAAATTACGACTCAATGAACAAGTCAAGTTTCTCCATGTTCTATATTTTTTTTTGCTTTTTTGATGTATACAAAATTTAAAAGGGTGAGTCTCCTTTAAAACCAAAAGAAATCTTTTGATCTCTATGTATGCGTCTATTTTTCCAATTATCTTACAAGAGTTCCTTGACTTACTTACACACATAATAAAATGATTGCTAAGGGTAATGGTAATGCGTGCCAATGCCAGTGCATATTGTAAGTGATGCTTTTGTGAACCAGATGAAATGAAATGAGATGATTTCGGTTGGACACAGAGAGAGAGAGCGAATAAATGCGACACAATATGGAAAGCTGAAGTGACAGCTAAAAGAAATAAACAAGACAAGAACAAAATACAATACTTGTTTTTTCTACTATAAGGATTTACATGAGTATTTCTTTGGGAGAAAAAGAATCCGAAATGGGCATACAGAATACAGAGTAAGTTAAGTGGAGCAGCCAAGCTTTCCCTTCCATGTTTTTTGTCATTCCTCTTCTTTCAACAAGACAATGTATGTATTTTGTATGTAACATTCATGTGGACATTCTCGTGAAACGTCTGAGAAGAAAAGAGGAAGTTGAGCTTGAGCTCAAGTAACAACTTATTTTTTCTGCTTCTTTAACTCTTTAATCTCAGCGTATTTTCACAGAGCTGTAAGTTGTGAATACAGATTTATTTTTGTGTGCGTGGAAAGGCCTAATTATATTGTCTCCAAAACTGAATTGTCTGCTTGCCATAAAAGTAATTGAATTGGACGAGGCTCAGCAACAGGAATCCGAACTCGCCACTGAGACGTCTCTTTTACATTCTCTTTTCACTTTTTCTAACTTTCGTTTTTACCGTCACCCATACCACTAAAATGCTGAATATAAAAATAAAAATAAAAGTACACAGGGAAAGGGCATGCCAGGCAATAGCAAGCTATGCATGCATGCATTCGCCCAGTGAAGTTTATCTTTTTAAAATAAACTTTCCGCTTGGGGAATTCTCCACATGCATTATTGCTATTTTTGTTGGGACGATGGAAGGAAAAGAGAGAACGGATTTTTAAACAATATTTTCCAAGAGCGCTGCGTGCATCTTCTTCTAAATACACCATATAGCTACTTACTTTACTTTATATTTTACATTTTACAATAAAAAGGAAGAAGGGACTTGAATAAAGCCTCGTCGGCAGTCAGTCAGTCACTTGTTTTGTTGAGTTGAGCTGAGTCAACTCAATTGACTCAACTTACTAAACTTAAAGTAAAAGACGGGATGCGCTGCTGTTCACTTCTTCAATCCTTCTTGATAAGTGTGCAATGTAGTAATAAATATAATACACACGAAGATAATACTTCTTTCAGTCTTGGCGTTTTCAGCTAAGATTCGTCTTGTCTTAATCTCGTGGACAAGTCCCCGACTTAGGTCACAGTTACTTTTTAGTTGGTCGTGTTTGTTACGCAAGGCACTGTTTGCGGTTTGTTTTGTGTTAGATAAAGTAAATACATTTTTTGTGTTGGTCAAACTTTGGTAAAGTACATGTTTCGCAAGACGAGATTGATACTGTCAATGTTGCTTCGCTAGGTAGGATAGGATAATGTAAATCTTTGTATTTCAAGCCTTCGCATGTCTTGGGACAGGAGACATTTAACTGCAGTCTTTCTCCTTGAAGAAAGTTGTGTAATACAGAATACAGAATAAATATCTTGTTGCTTATTATTACTGGAGTCAGTCGGGTTTATTTTTATTATTGTTATTGTTATTTTTTTGCAAGTTGAAAATAATAATTGTCCACGGGTAAATGAGTACAGTGAGGAAAATGAAATTTTTATCGTTTTTTATATTGCCAGAATGAGACTGGGATTAGCGAAGTGCAATGCAATAAATGCATGCGATGCGATCTTGCCTTGTGCTTACTTACATTTTAGAGTAATAGAAGTTGCATAACTTTTTATTTGTCAAGGCTATCCTCTAAAAAGTTACTGAAGATGAATTGCGAGGGATAAGGGATAACAAAAGGAAAATCTCTTCGCAGGAGTCGGAGGAAGACAACGGAAGAAATGGAAAAACTGTGTAGTCATCCATTTCGGTTGAAAATGTGTGCAATTGTAGTGGGAAAAGAGAGACGGAGGATGAAATGATCGTCGTCGTCGTCGTAAAATTCATGATCATGAGCACGAGATTTTTTCCAGAGGAGCATGCATAATTCGCACAGTTGAGTGAACAGGCAAATATAAGTTTTTTGTGGATTGTGGATGTGTAACACATTCAATGAGAATAAACATGAAAGAAAGGACATTACATTGTAAAGAAGCAAGTGGTTCACTAGAATGGAATGAAAAGGGTCTCATGTATATTCACAGGGTGACATTGTCCTATTTCCTGGATAGACCGACTCTGCTCAACTGTGAAGTCATTCCTTCTCCCACTTTCACTCAGTCAGTGTATTATAAATCCACTCTGTCGTTACATTGTCCTTACAAAATGTATGCGTGAGCGTCCACTTTTTTATGTAGAGAAAGTAAAAAAGCAAATATTAGTGTTGCGTTATATCACATCCCATCACTCCATTCCTTTTACTCCTTCACTAACTCAGTGTGTGGACACCATTATATTTTAGAACTTTGTAGCTGAGGAAAGTTGCTTAGACGTAATGTTGTTCACGGAGGACGAAGGACAGTGGAAGCTACATAAGTCTGATTACTAAAGTAGAAAAAGGATGATGCTCATAATAATAATAGACTAGGACGACCTCTACCTCAAATTCTTCATATCCCGTTGTACCGTGTTGTGCTGTGCAGCACATGGCACACAAAGAGACAATATCAATATTTAGCTTAGCTTATAGCTTAGGCAAACTGTACCGTAGCTGCAAGCTAGGAAATGGATGGAATAAATGTGGCCACGGCCGCAGCTACCTTTTCAAATCATAACTCACGTTGTTGGAACTAGAAAGTAGATGTGGAACCACGCCGTTCTTCTGTAGCATCATTATAACTATAGCGCACTTTGCATTTAAATATCGTATTATTTATTTACCGAGTTACCTTGGGTCATAACGTAATAATACATGCACACAATTACTATTCACTATATAGATGTATGGAAAATATTAAATTTTACTCCATTTCAGTCCAGCGTCATAGCACAGCAAAGCGGGCACAGCAAGGACGTTGATATGAGATGTTATGATGATATGAGACGTTGTTGTTGTTAAAATGCTAATAAGAACAGCGACGTCTTTCCCTTATGATAAAGCTCTCTGACTAGATTAATATAATGGAGCAGTATAATAAACAAGGTGTAATATTATATTATGCAGTGGTCGGTCCTCGTCTCTCATCTTGATGCATCACTCTGTGCGAAACAATTGCAGCCTGAAATGGAATAGGATGGAAAAGCGTACATTGGACGTAGGACATAGACACACACAAATACACACTGTACGTACATCTGTTTCATGCCCGCATGTTTTTTCTTTTCTCTTTTAAATTTACGTGCAAACTCATTTTGCTCACTACGATCATCGCACCACCTCTTCATAAAGATATGTAGATATGTTTAGTAGAAGGTTGCGAGAAATGGTGCAGGAAAGAAGGAAAAGAAGCAACTCTCCTGACGTCGTGATGACTGCACCCCTCTCACACGTCCACTTTAACTATTTATTTTGTAACAAGTCTGCTGCTAGGGCTGTATTTTATCATCTTTCTTGCAAAGTGTGCATCGCTCCCGTTTTCCTTCACATCTCTTACACGAAGAGAAAGGAAGGAAGAGCGACGAGTCGGCAAGGAAGAGTAGAGAAATTCGGGAGGATATGCGAGGGCTTAGAGTTGCTTGGATAATGGAATGGGAGGCCAGATGTGGCTCTCCATCAAAATCCTCGTAAATAGAATCATCATCATAATAATGTTTACCCAAAGTGCCATCATATATAAACATCTCTTTTTGACCACCAACGAAAAAAGTCCTCACTCCACTCTCATCCTGCGTGCTCCATCCTCCTTTCTTCCTTCCTTTCCACTGCTTCTCGTCCTCATCATCATCATCGCCATTTCACTTCAGCAATGTGTCGCCGCAGCGGTGCAATAATAACGGCGGAGAGCAGAGGAGAACAGAAGGCATCTACAACAACACTACACACTTTATTACGGAAGGATGGAGTTTTTCCTCCTTCAATTTTCCCATCTCTCTCAGACTTTCCCTCCTGACTCGTTTTCACTGTTTGCTTTTTTCAAGAAGATGGAGAAAGAAATAAAATAAGGTTGATACCTCTCTCTCTACGTAGTCGCTGCTACGTGTGTCTATTTATTTTGTTGTGTCAACTCTGTCTACCCGACGACTCTCTGAGCCCTTCAAATACAACGTTTTCTTCCTATATATTTCTTTGACACGAACAACCACATCGACAATATTCTCCTCTGCTAACTCCAACTTTCTCCCCGCAAAACTTTACTTCACATCATCATCATATGTACGTTCCAACACACTTTGCTCGCTTAAACTAAGTATGTACCTCTTAACGCACAAACACATCACGTCACACATCCACAAGACGAGAGCCAAAGTAAAATGAGGCATTGTTGTTCTCGTTGTTGTTGTTGTTACTCCTTCTGCGTAATACATGTCATTTACGAAGGGATCACGTCTACCTCAGTGTACACTTTTATGCTGCTCCGGTGAAAAAAATCGGATCTTTATACATGCATTATAATATAATAGTAATAGCATCATATTATTATTATTATTTGTGCTTCTCCTGTGCTGTTGTTGTATGCAATGTTGATTTGCCTCGCTTTTCTCTGTCTCTTTTCTTTCCACCCTCGTTTTTTATCTTGCCCACTTTACAGTGGATTGATAGTTACGAGAAGAAAATGTGAAATGACTGCGTATGCACGAGTGACTCTCGCCATTACAAGCTTTAATACATTTTTATGTGAACGTTATGTCATTTCTTTCTCTAAATTGCCAATTTCTTGGGGTGTACACGAGAGACGAAAGGCAAGTCGAGTTATGTAAAAGCTGCGTTATTATGTGGCTGCAACGATTGCTCTGCCTTACTGCCTTGTGCGACTGCGAAGGCAGGGTCGCTGGAGCAAAAAGCAGCGGAAGAATTTATTTATTATTATTTTTGAGTACTTCGTCAAATCGTTTCCTTGCTCCGGCAACAACGACACTCCAAGTATTTCGATTTTGGTTATTCAATAACACCAATAAAGTTAAATAAATAAATGGTCATTGTAGTTCCACACACATTTATTTTTTTGATTGTGTCACTCACCATTCATGGCCCTGGCATCACTCCTGTGATCTGGACACATCCCAGGCGGTAAAGGAATGTTGAGCATGAAAATATATTTTATAACGGAGAATGTATGCACACGATATTGGCATTTTATGCAATGAAGGAAGGAAATTCCGGTTGGTTGGTTATTTTCTTGTTTATATGACGACCATCATCAGGTTTTATTTGCAACATTGAATAACTTGATCCACATTTAAACATAAAACAGAACAAAGATACAAAGAAAAGATAAAAGGAACGGAATACGTCAACTCAACCTTGTGTCCGTCAACATGAACGAAAAATTCAATTTTTATGCTTGAAATAAAAAAATGCAATTTGCAAAGGATAGGCAATAAATTCGCATGATCCAACTGGAACTGAAGAGGAAAACTAAAAATATGTTCTTTTCTTTAGTTTTCACTGAAACAATTTTTCCCTTTTTTTATATGTACTACTATAGAAATCACTGAATTCCAACTGAATTTGTTCTCGACAATTAACATGATAAATTTGTCCTATCCTACCTATGTTAAACACCAATTGAATGCATAATTAAAACGAGCAGGATACCCCGAATTACAGTCACAACAAATAAGGCACGTCCCTAATTGTTGCTGGCCTATCCTACCCATGTTAATTCTCAATTAAAGCCTAACTAAAACTAAAAACCGACCACCTCGGCAAACAAACAATATTTCTGGAGAGGCCTCTAGAGGTCAGTCAGTTCTCAGACAGAGACCAGAACAGTCACACTTTGAGTTTGCTCCTCCAACGCTCCCACTACAGTTCTTGCCGTAATACTTCAGTAGTACCTCGTGCGGGTCTGACCAACAAATTGACTAGCGGGCAGATGACATGTCATGACATGGCTTCCTTGCAGCGTTTGACGGCAATACAATGGGGATAGGACCTTAGCCAATGCATGAGTTATCTCATATGGTGCGAATGTTGGCCTCTGGACAAAAAAACTCTAAGGGATGATTTGCACACATTAAAATCGCGTTCAGCGAGAAGTAACTATACCCCGAGGAAGTCGAGGCAATTCAGCCTCCGTGAAGTGGGCACTTGTTCAGTTGATTATTATTTACGGAGAATAATCGAGGAATTGTGAAACAAATTCAAAGGGAAAACAATTTCTTTCATTTTCATTTTTTCCTTGGAAAAATTATTTCAAAAAGAAATTATTAAGCTTGAGCGAAAGTGAAATGCTGTTGAGCAAAAACGGATTTTTTGTAACGTTTTTACCAATATAATTTATGTATTTCACAAAAAAATTAGTAACAAAGGTTTTGTATAAGAAAGCAATGCGAATGTTACAATTCTAGGGACGATTATCTTCGGAAACGCTGGCTTTGGTCATGCTGCAAAAACGACAAGTCGTATATCGTATGAGCGTGATGAGCGTCAAGCCCTCGGAGGAAATGTTTTCAAGATAGAAAAAGACCAGACTTGCGCTGCCCTACCACATTTGTGCATCACATCAATCAAAGTGATTGGAAATTTGGCATTTGGGACGAGCCTCTACGAGAAAGAGAGAAAAGGAAAAAAACTCTCCTCTCGGGATTTCACTTAATATATCCTTGTGGCCTAATTCCATCCTATCCAACTTGAGATGATGGCTCACACATACAAATACAACGCACGTTTTATCCATATCGTCGTTTTCCCCATTTCTTTCGTTTTATTCTTTTCTCCTTATTTCCTTTCATTTCTACCGCAGTACACAGCCAGCTCGAGCTCACAATGTACAAAATAGATATTACTTATGACCAATTCTAAATATCCCTACTTTAATCTACATGGACAGATATTTTTTCATGGAGAGAACGCAAATGCACGTCACACTATCTCTTAGAGCAGACCATGTGAAATCTACTTTTCCTCACTTTTCTTCCTGTCGTCTCCTGACAGCTTTTTCTCCCTTTTCGACTTTTTTTGTGGCTGTGCCAACGGCGTTGTCTGCCTGGTGTGGTGGCATGCATGGCCCTGGTAATACTACGCTGCTGCTGCTGCAACTACTACATACACTACAAGGACTGTGGTTCACATAATATAGATCATTCATAAATTTCAATCGAAGGGCATTTGCAAAAAAAAATCTCTAAATCTAGTTTTTGTATGGACTTACTTTTTTCAGTGGGAAACTTTTGCTATTATAGTTTCATTCCAGCACTAGTGAGTAAGTGAGTAGACTGGGAGTAAGCAGAATGAGAGAGAAAGTTGATCACATTGCTTGAATGAAGTGTTTGAGCAGTAGTAAAAAGTTCTTCTCTACATACTTACATAGGAGGGAATAAAAAAGTAATAAAACGGGGAATGGAATATGTGAAGTTATACGCTGTACATACATTTTCTACAGTTTATGGACAATTTAACATTAGCATTTTTGCACTACTTACACCAAACTATACTCTATTACTATCAGAAAGATCGTTTTGGAGAAGAGGACAAGTAGCCCGACAATCAGTTAAGAGTTTCCAGACTATTTCCAGACTTTTAGTTGACTTGAGTTTTACTTATAATGTAAACAGGAGTATTGTATAAAATATTTTGACCGACATTCATAAAAAAAGTTGGTCAGACTTTCTTCCACTGACTGACTTGACATTGCCTGAAGAGATAATTTCGGCTAAATTAAGCAACAAGACCACCCCACAAAATGACGATGACTTTCTTATGACATATTCGTGAATTGCGAATGGATCATGTTTACTTTAAGAAGAAGACTACAAACTTATATATAAGTAGGTCCAAAGTAATTACTTTGGATTAATCCAAAGTAAAATCTGTCGGAGATGTCCAATTACTTAATTTTCTTTGTTGATTTTTAATGCAACGAGACAAAACAATTGAGGGGAGCGGTAAAGTAGGAGAAAGCTATAATTAAATAAGAAGTGAAAAGTTTCAAATATAATTAACTGCGACTTTTTGACATCATTCAATCCATTATTGCCAGGTGAACGTGTAGCTGTTTCAGCAATAACAAACTAGCTAATTACAAACTGCAGTAGATATTACATTGTCTGCTAATAAAACAAGAAAATCCCTTAGCATGCTTTCATTCTGAATCAACTCACTTATGACTCAATATTGTTCCGTATTTATATTTCATCATCCTAAAGAAACTTCTCAACTCGCTTCTTGTGTTTGTTTTTCAATACTGCTGCCACTACTGCTGCTACTGTTGTTGTTTGTGCTACTCTAGTTACCTTGGAAGTTGTCGTCGTCGTCCTTATAATGAAAAAAGGAAAAGTTTCTATTCAGCATTTTCGGAACTTGATAGGTTTGTCGGTATGCAATAGATATTATTGCAGAGTTAGCGAGTAAGTTTTTTTGACGTTTTCTTCTCCTCAATCTTGCTAATTGAAAACACGCGCAAAGGACGAAGTAAAAAAAAATGGAGAGAGAAGCAAGGCCCAAAAAATTTATAGAAGCAAGTGGAGAAGAGGAAATTCGAGAAAACATGAAAGGATATCGATGTCAGATTAAGTATGTCAAGTTTGGACTCAACTTTTCGATTGAATGTGCTGGAAACTGGGAAGGAAACGACAAGAGAAGGTCGTTCAACTTTCGTAGATGACGCCTACAAATGTTTTAATGTGCTACACAGTTTTCTCCCTCTCTTTTTTAGTGTGACCTCGGTACCAATATAATGTTACTCCAAGAATTTTTTCAGCAAAACAAAAAGGAAATATTAACTTTAAAAATAATATTTTCCATCCATTTTCTTTCATAGGCAGTGTGCTTCTCTTTAGTGTGTGTAACTCCATTAGGAGAATTAGCCGTTTTTGCTGTCGAGAGATGCTCGTTTAGCCTAAGTAATTGCATGTTGTAGCCGTAAGCAATAGTAAATGTTCCCTTCTTCCCCATTATTTTTATTGATTTCCCACTTTTGTCCATTTAAAAGAAGAACAAACAAAAATGGAGTGGGCAATGAACCGATAAAAGTAATGTTGGAATTTTCAATTTTATTTGTTTGTGCTCGCTCACACAGCTACACACACCCGTTGACCTGCATTACTTTTATTTAAGTCAAATGGACGACGTTTGTTTTGTTTAATTTTGTAGAAAAAATGGAGGATTTTCCCTTCCCTACTTTTGAAAATTCTCAATTAGAAAACACATTATAAAATGGCACGAGTAACCTAAAATAAAAGTGGATGCTTACTGGTGTCGCTGTGTTTAACTTACTTCTTGGCCGAAGAACGTGCCTGACTTTTCCTAATCCTCTTTCTTTTTAGAAAGCTAAAAAACATTCATAGTCATAAACAAGCCCAGATTAGTTGGTAGTTCGGGTTCGCCAACCGTTTCTTTTTTACTCTTTTTACACATCATAAAAAAGCACTTGTTTTCTTTCACCCTCCAAGAAAGCATTCACTCTGTTTTGTGCGAAAACGAGGAACAAGCTCAAACAAGGGAAAACAAGAAGATTGCAAAATAACTTAAAAATCAATCTAAGCGGCAAGCACACTCTCCACTCTCAATCTAAGCGAGCACGTACATCTAATCCATTTACTGGTTGTGCAATGTAGTAGTAGTTTAACATTATGTAAATATCATTCAGCTATTTGAGAAGTAGCAGATAATTTTTTGTCTTTCCGTCCACTCCTTTCGCTGTACCCGGTACCCATCCTCTACTTTTCAATACTTTTCTTCACTTCCTTCACCGATTTCCTGCTTTGCTTCAAATTTTTCCACTTACTCGTCGTCACCTTCCCACTTGACTACTCTACTTACATTTGTTAAAAAAATTTATTTGCTAAAAAATACTACTTTTGGTCTGACTCTTCTGGAAAAACGGTCGGATTAGGCCATTCAGCTAATATTGAAGAGACACTTGTAGAATTTGCTCCGTGCTCCTCGCTCTCACTGAGTAAGTGAACAACTCGAAGGAAACGTAGCTACAATAAAATAGGAAAATCCTTCAAAGCTTTTCACCTCAGCAGTAGCGGCGGGGAGGAGAGCGGAATGGAATGGAAAATAATAAAAATAATAATAATAATGTAAGTGAGTGAGTGAGTGTGTAAAAAGGAGAGTGAGAGAATAAACTTATGTATTATGTAGTTTATGCATGTATAAATCCTTGTCCAATTTATTTCCTATGCAATGAGCATTGAATAAAAAGGTCTTTTCTCTCTCTCCCCTCTTCAATGTAGGTTTCGTTGGAGAAAACTGGGAAAAGGAGAGATTTTTTTTTCTTTATCCGCGTGTGTCACATCAGTGAAGGCAATACCTTTCCATTTTCAAGTAGACACACAAAATGGAAATTCAATTCCGTTTTATGGCTGTAGTATTTTTAGAGTCGATGTTTGCTGATCCCTCTTCGATATACCCTTCAACAACTAAACTTATGTCCGTGTAACATAAGCACACTTTTTTCTTCTTCTTCTCTCCAATAGCACGTTACATGGAAACATACATAAAAAGAAAGAGAACGGCGAACGATTTTATTACTGCAAAACTTAAAGCTGTTCGCAGACTCAGAAGACTATACTAACATGAAGTGTATTTGATTATCTTCATTTTCCATTCCCTTTACTTGACTCTTGCTTTCTCTCCTTCAGCCTGGCGGAGCCAACCTCGGATGCAATCAGAACATTGTCAATCGTCGTTGCTCCCCAATAAAGAATTAAATGACTTTTTGGTTACAAATCCAAATGTAAACACAATCCTACTCGTCAAAAATTGAAGGAGGAAGCAGCCATTTCATAATGTGTTCGTTATGAACAAATCTTTCTTCAATTGGCCCAAACTGAAATTCAAACTGAATTAGGCAAAATTTAAATTTGGTAAAAAGCTCTAAATATTTCAGTAAGAAAAAATGAGATCGCTTTTTCTGAAACGTTCTCCTGTATTTTTAATTTCAATCTGCGTGAGTGTCTAGTCTAGACCGCAAATTTTGAGTTGTTCGTGTGTCTGTTTGTGTGTCTGCCTGGCAGAAAAGAAAATCAATAATTTGGCACCAAATCTTACTCAAAGTCCGACGAATTCCGTTTCATGTTATTTTCAGCTCACTCCTCGCATGTGGAATTTTAACTTTTTTGGCAATATGTGATGAGAAGGTTACGAAGTTCTCGCTTCGCCTCAGACACTCATTCATTATTCAGTAGTTAATATACCCAAGAATATATTTTGTCCGCTAATATGCCTAATGATAATGTAAGGATATGAGATAGTGAAGTAGAAGTAGAAGTAAAATTAAAATGTAATTTCCAAGTGAGTGAATAAATGAAATGGTGCAACAGAGCAATATATGCGGCTTTTAACATTACCCAGCAAGCCCTTCGAACAAAGGTTAAATTTTCACCGTAAAGTTTCTTAAATTTATGTATGTATATATGTATATCAGGTGCAGGAAGTAATGTTGGGTCTTTCCAAAATCCAAATGACTTCCAAATATCACACAAGAAAGTAAGAAAATATTAAGTAGGAATGGGAATAAGATATTTAGAGCGTGCAAGAAAATAGGTTGGAATTGTCTGTTTGTCTTTCTCTACAGTGTGCAGTGTCTGGGATTATTCGCGTTTTCTACAGTTGGCATTCCATTTCATTCACTCATTCATACACAACATTTCCCCTCATTCTCACTTGCATGAAAGTGGCGGTGTGTGAGAAGAGAAAGTATGCAACACACATTGGAAAACATTGTGGAAGGTTTCCTTTCGTTTGAATGAATGGAATGCGCCGGTTTTCTGCACACTCTGTTTTTATGAGATCAAAAGCAAGAAGTTAATATTTATGGTTATAGTTCAAGAAAAAATCAAACCATGCAACAACATGTGTTGTTTAAAGGGAGAATTTTTTGTTTGTATAAAATTGAGTAGCATGTGACGTGTGTGAAAAATGCTCTAACTGCAGTCTCTTCAATGCAAGGCTAACAAGAACCACCGTTTATAATTTTCCTCCCGCTGAGATCGAGGAAAAGAAAAGAGAAAATATTTTGAATAACACGTGCTACTCTTATAAACAAAGTGTTTTTTGTTTACACTTTCCCTTAATGTGATCTGTATGTGACTGAAAAAGAGTGAGAAACCCCGTGGTACTACATATAGCGAAATGCGTTTATTAGTTGCGAACTTTCTGCCAGATCAATGATAACAAATTGAGACGAAATGGGGAAGAAAGAGAGGCGAGAGTAGGGAAAAGACATTATTTTTCTGCTTACACTTTTTATTTTCTATGGCGAGATGTTGCGTTCGGTGAAAGTGGTGCACAAAAGTACAATGATTTCGATTTGATGAGGGAGGACGATGATCAGTGAGAGTATTGTTAGTTAGTGGGAAAGTGGGACTAGTCTCACAACTTTTGATTATCGTTGTTGGCAGAGAGACAAGAAGGAGCAAATTACTAATGCAATGTGATCAAGATGCTCCATAAAAGGATATTAATTCAAGGCGAGAGGAAAGAATTACAGTGCAGTCATTAGTTTCGCTTCCAGGACGGTTATCTATGGTCATGCCATAGGTACATTTTTCCTGCCGTTAATAATTAAGAGTGTGTTTTAACGAGTTGGGAATGAGAGCAAATGCAGCAAGACGACCCAGACATTTCAAGCTGAAAATTTTATCAAGCAATTTGATATTATTTCCCTTTGCAAAAGTCGACATAAATTGCCTACCTCAATTTCGCTGTCCACTTCCAGCTTTCTCTTTCCACAAAAGGTACTTTCGCAGAACATGCATTGTTACGGTAGTTTTTTCTCTGAAAAGAGAAAGTTAGTTATTATTCGTCTATTTTATATTGCGTTGAGAATAAGTTAAAGTGTGTGTGTGTGAAGAAGAGAAAGAGAATGTGAGTGTGTGCGAGAGCACATTTGGCTGACCGACTACGTGAGCCAGGCATTTATATGCATTTACACCCCGAGAGATTTAACTCGTCTTCTTCGTTTTCTCCACTTCCTCCTCTATGCTCTGCTCTTTTCTCTTTTCGTTTTTCTCCTTTACTTCCACGTGAAGATTTTGATATTCCGACGTTCACCGGAAAATGAATCAAAGGATCGAAATTTTCTTTTCAGTGAAAATGCTTTGAGATCTCAGGAAGTCGGACAGAGGAAAAGAAAGAGAAAAACGTAGAGGAGGAGGTAGTTGGGTGGAGGAGAAGAGGAAACTGGAAGAGAAAGTAGTGGAAGTGAGAACGAGGCAAGATAAAAAGAAGAGAGAATGAAAGAGAGAGAGAGAGAGAGAAAAGGGAGAAAGCAGTGCGTTTGTTTGTATGTATGCTTGCTACATTATGGTTTTCTCTTCACCTTTCTCCTAAGGAGTGAGCCCAGCGCTCTATCACCATTGCATTACATTGCATTACAACGAGAAAGTGGAGACGACATCTTCTTTGGAGTTCAGAAAGGCATGATAAGTATAAACATAGACACCACAGAGATCAAGGATTTGTCAAGTTTACTCTGGAAATTTTCCTAATGTCCTTAGGCCCTAGGATAAATTGCTTCTCTCTTTCTCTCTTATTCTTCTTCTCTCCTCTTCCTTTCCATTCCCCCTTTCTTCTTCTATGATGCGTGTTTCACTTGACAAAAAAATAAAAATAAAAAACTTGTCCTTACCTTTTTTCCTCTCATTTCTTGCTCCTCTTGGCCCTTTTCAAGAAGTAGGTCTCCAGTCCCCAGGTTTCTCTTTTTCATATCCTGTGCTAAATACTCAACGAGCATCAATTTCGCTCGTTTCTTCTAAGCCTTCTTTTATAAAGCATTATGATGAGAAGGGTCACGAAGATGAGCACCGAGAATTTGACTACAGGAAACTACTAAGGGTACATATAACGGAGTTAAAGCGTCGCTTCCGCAATGGGAACGACATGTCTCTTTACTTTCTCTCTCGTCATATTTCATTGACTTGACTCACCTCTCTCTCTTAACAACTCTCTCAAAATTAATGACTCCGGAGATAAACAATGGGAACGTATAACTTCTATAGTAAACTATATTCGCTCGAACGTTTCCATTTTAAATTTTCCTGCTTCTTATTTTGTGCAAATGAATAAATGCAGTGTCATTTTTGTAGTCACATTATTAATAATATTGTTATCAACTTTTGCGCCGCAGAGTAGTCAATGCTTGTGGCTACTAAACTGCGTCATTTCTCGTAATTTCTCTGCCATGCTGAGCTGAGTTTTCGATCAACGTAGCAAAAAACAAGAGAAAATTGTTCAAGCATAAAACACAGAAGCACACATTCACATCGTCTCAAATTGTTCGAAAAGCTTCCATTCCATCAATTGAATGAACTGATGATACTGTGGCATGATATTGATACAACGTACAAAAAAAGTTTCGTCTTCTGATCGATTCGTTGATTCATTCGTTTAAAAAAGTATTGTAGCATATAGCGCTGAATTTTTTGTTGAAAAAATTCTCAGTACATAATAGATAATAGTACGTAACAAAAAAGTGAAAACACAGTGGATGGAAATCAATGCAAAAGCAGCTGATGAGCCCCACCAGGGATAAAAACTATTTTTGACCTTTTCTATTTCAAGAGAGGAGGAGAAAAATAAACATAAATCGACTTACAAATATCACAAATATGCTACTTCTTCATAGATATCTATCACATTAGACTGGCAAACTCTTTCTCTGTACTTTTTTGTTCCCGTTTAAAAAATCTGCATCACCTTTGCTCAACTTTGCTTTTCTTGACTTAACCATCTTCGTGTTCCTGTACTTTCTATTTTTCTCATTCTTCCTTCCGCAATTTCTCCCTGCTCTTTTTACATGTCCCACCACTCGATCTCTTTGCCTCTTCCAAACTCTCCGCATTCACAGCATGGCTAAGTGAGAGAAATATGTGTATAATGCAGTCAGGCTGGAGGAGGCAGAGTTGGAGAAAATCAACTTTCTCTCAAAAATTCTTCTCACGTTGACTCTTCGAAAAGGCAAGTTTTAACAAACGGGGGAGCCTTGGAAAGAGGACATCGTGTTCCGAAAACCAAATGTATCCGATCAGAATACTCCTTCTTCTAAATTCATGCATGCCATTTCTTTTCTCTGTTTGTCTGTCTGAGTTCATGAATGTGTTCCACATTTCTTTTCCCAAATATATTTCTCTCTCAAGGATATGTCAGTGTTGGAGAATAAAGTTCTGCATTTCTTTGGTTACTCCGTCCTCCTCTCCTCTGCCACTTGAGCACCACACATAAGTATGTACCCATCGATGTGCTCATTTTAACTCAAAATGAACCCACACCATGAAATACGTATTGAATATAACACTACAACGATGAAACCAAGTCAGTTTAGCCTTTTCAGTTCAGTTTAGTGGTAAAAAGTCAAAGGTATGAAGAAACGAAGAAGATGACTGGTTGGCGACGGGCATACCAAACCGAAAATTTCATACGTATGTGCGTGTATTTCACTTCCATAGTTATTATTGTACTTCCGCCTTTTTCACTCCGAAACTGCTCCCTCTCTATCACATCCCATCACCCTGAAAAATCTATTACAAAAAGCTCAGCTACTGCATGCAGCATTATAATACATACATAAGAACTATACATTCGCAACCCGACTACATTTTTACTGCGTCCACACATACATTATACTACTCTTTTTTCTTCTGCTTTGCTGGAGAAAGTTCAAGCAAATTTCCCGATCACCATCGATATCACTCAGACGCACAACAAGATTGAAAGATTTTTTGATTTATGAACCTCCATAAAATATCATAAAAAAGTCATACCGCTTTCTTCCTGATTTTCTTTTTTGCCCAACCATCCAATTTTTTATCCATTCAACAATGTAAACCAATAATAATAATAACTCTACACACGTAACTTTATACCGCTCTGCGGAAAAGTAGCATTAAGTTTAAAAAAATACATATTTTGTACACCTTTGATGATCATAATGCTTTCGCCATCTTTAATTGAAAAGCCATAACATAACCATCAGCAAGAGCGGCAATATGCATTTTGTTGGGCAAAGAAGGAAACTGAAATCTTGTTTTATAGAGCCATTAAGAAAGTGACTGAGTGACAGTCACAAAAATGCGGGACCTTTTTTCTATAATGTATGTGTTTACCACCCACCGAAAGAAAAGCTTCATTGCACGACACGATGACATGAAAATCTTTTCTAACATGAAAATAAGACGTAGAAAAGAGCATGAAAGCCAAAGTGAAAGTGCATGCCAACGAATTCAACAAACATTCTACCGCCATTGAATAAGAAAAGTTACATTTTTTGCAAGGGTAGGAGGAAGCCGGGATAAGTGGATGGTGAATGGTGAAAGTGAAATGGGTGCATGCATGTATTTCTGTGCCCTCGGCAAATTTTTTTTATACAATCGAGATTCCCTTTCGCCCAACTTTCACTCATGAAAATAAGGGAACAGAGAATGTGATGAGCAAATATTACTTTCTCTTTCTTGTATAACGCAGAGAAAAGCGCTCTGCTTCTGGTATCATTTTTGTCATCAGTCAAAAAAGGATCGCATCCCAGGCCTGACGACGTCTTTCCACGATACAGTGATCGTGGTCGTCTCTCTTATACATTGACCACAGAATCGAGCAAAATGTCTTGGGAATATATTGCAATATGCACAAGGCCACAGCGTCATTCCTATTTTATGCCTTACTTTTGTATGTACCTCTTCCACATAGTAACGACAATAAACATTACTTTGATAAATTCAAAGTGGATGCTGGCTCTTCTCTTATGTACATTCATATTATTATGTGAACCATTTTTGTTTCGCATTATTCATTTTTAGGTACATACAACGTACATACTGACTCAAACATTGCATGCAAAATGACGATAGTATACTTACATTACATTACATTCTAAGCTGCTTTTTTTCGTCCTCAGCGTCGTTCGCCGCTCAGCTCGTCTCTACGTTTAATAATAACAATGCAGAGGCCCAGCGCTGGAGGCTTTGAGATGAACGGAGAATTTTGGTATACAAAACACAACGTATGCACATTGAAAAATACATTGAAGATTGTTAAAAGGAATGGCTATTTTTGGATAGATATTTTAAAAGAGAAGGTGACGGACGCACAAAGGGAAGCGATGCTTTTGAATGTGATGCTGTGGCAACATGGTACACGCATTCTGCTCAATTGAAACGATATCCTTGGAAATACTTTTATTTGCGAAATGGCCTCAATGGTATCATGTTTCGTTGTAGAGGAGAGAAAGCTCGAAAAAACGATGTAGTTTCATTATAGCTACACTATTTATTTTGGAGACTCAAAAAGACACAAAAGCGACCGTGCACACAAAATTCAATCGCCGCTTTTGTTGCCTCATACGACATAGCAGAGTGTTTGGATGAATTGTGCACAACAATGAATGAATAATAATAATAAGCACAAGTTTTTTCAGACGGACTCGTTTTTTTGTGTATGAAGGTAAAATAGAAATGCTATGGTACACAAGAAATCAATGTGATGAAAGGGAAACGATAATGTAAGTACATCGACTCGACATTGACGTTCAGACGCATATTTTTCCTTGCCTTCGGTTTCACACACATTTTTTCTTTCCTGCCTTGCTTACAGATATGAACCCGAGAACAAAATTTGTTGCTCCTTTCACTTTACGAAGAATCAAATTCTATTTTCGTCCGCTGTTCTTTACTTGATTCATCTATGGAAACACAAATAACAGCTTTTGTTGTGCCGACTTTTTGTAATCATATAGGACATATGTCGACATGTAGAATAATTTCGGATACGTGTGGTGAACCCCCATCGCAGAAAGGTCATTCATCCTTTATCCATTCTTTCTCCGGCTGCCAGCCGGTCTCACATTTTTTGCATGTTTTAGCGATGCATATGGACCGATCCATCTTCACCAAAAACGAATCAATGATCTGCTCCGCTTTCCTTTCTCCATGGGTTGCACAAAATTGTTTACTTTGTTCAAACTTTCTTAGCGGCTCAAACTCACACTGCAAAGCATTCCTCGTTGTTAAAAGGGAAAACAAGGAGAAGCACGAGAAAGTAAATATATCCTTCAAAGACTTGTATTTATTCTCACAACAATTGCAACTTGATAATTTAATCACGGCACAGCTTCCGTCACTCTTTTTCCCATGAGCAGTAATGAATGTTTGGTTATGTTATGTTTCGAATTAAAGTCAAATCAAGTCAAGAAATATTTAATCAGGTAAACAAAAAGAAGAATTGCTTCTAACACTTTCACATTAGCATAAATGGATTCATATGTACATGGCTCTTTACAATTTCTTCTATCCATCCATATCACTCACTGTAATTTCAAGACCCTGTTGGCAGCTGTATAAGATTGCTCTAAGTTAAGCTAAGATTTCTTCCTTTCTTTCCACCCACTCCATTTTCACTTCCTTCTCTTCCCAAGTTTCTCTCCCAATCCATTTATTTCGTATTCTATCGGAGAGTGAATGCCATTCGTAAACATTATCTTCCTTTTCCCTCTCTATCTTTGAGTAAATGGGTTAGCTAGGCATTGAAGCCGTCAAAATGGAACTAACCACCTGTCAGCATCTCTCCCCGGAAGAGAGTGAGGCTGCCGAGAATACGAGCTGTCTATGTCCATCCCATTCTCCCATTTATCTATTAATAAACGAGAATAAAGAAAATCGAGTTTTTTTCTTTTCATTTGTTGCTTACTTCCTCCTTCTTTTTAGTTCACATGCAGTGAGAAGAGAGAGAAGAGAAAGTAAGCCAAATACATCGCATCTTAAAAGAATATAAAAATAAAATCTCCGTTTCATGTCTGTCTGGAACACCAATACAATACCAATAAAAATGCCCCTTGTTCCGTGAGACGCTGCTCTCAGCTCCTCTTTATATGCGGTGATGTAATTGGCTTTTTGTGTTTGATTACCCTTTACTACCAATCGCCACTATCGTTCTTCACTCACACAATTCATAATGTACAAAAATGGCTCGTTCTGCTATTTCACCAACTAAAGTAGGCCCGTCTACAAAATGGAAGAGAAAGCGAAAATAAATAAGTGTACGGACACGCAATGAATACTTATGGAGTACTTCCTAGAAATACTTTTCATTTAGGTAATACATTATTTTTCTCCTTTCTCTTATTTTCTCTATCCTACTGTTGGTCTGGCCAAGGAAAGGATAGTGAGCCGAGAAATTATTATTCTTATTCTTGCCTGATTCTTTCTTTTCATTTTTTTTCTTTTTCTCCCTTTTCCTTCCTTCTCTCCTCGTTTCGTTTGTTTCGTTTCCCATCTCTGCTTTCCCTACGTTTCCTCTTTAACCATTCACTGTTTTCGTTTTTTCTTCCTCTTCGTCTTGTTCGTTCTCCGGGGATCATAATTTTAGCCACGAGAATGTGAATGGATTTAGTCGTGCTGATGCAAGTTAAGCAAGAGTCAGTGGCTCGTAAGTAAGAGCCGATATGTTCAACTGAATTCACTGATGAAGCTATAAGTTTTACCTTGAGTAAAAAATAGAAAGAAAACTGTACGCTTTTCTTACATTCCCGTTCCATTTCCGCTTAACCAATACACCATTATTTTTGCTTCCATCTTTATTGTATACCCATGTGGACTCTGCCCATACTTATGCAACATGCGTCGTATAATTTTCCCTCTTTCTCCACTCAACATCATTTTTTCGCTTACACATTTTCTCTTGATAAAATAGTCTCAAGCAGATGCAGGCAACCGCGCCAAAATAACTTTTTTTTCTTTCTCTCTCAAAAAAGTACATAATGTTCTCTCCCTGCGTAACTTCCGTATTATTTTCCCCTCTGCTTTCTTTCTGCTTGTGTGCGTTTCCTCAAGGATGAGTGTAATGAAAATTGTGGGAAAAAACTTGGAAAATCCCCGGAACTGCAAGTCGCTTCACTGACTTGCCCAAAATTTTATCCCTTTTATGCAAGCAATGCAAGCATATAATAATGCATGTATATATTCTTTCCGTTTGTAAAATCCCAACTTAACAACACTCCGAATTCTAAAACAAAATAAAACAAAATAGACTCGAATATATTTATGCATTCTAAGGTAGATTACGTTTTAAACAAAACTTCTCCGAATTAAGAGCTCTTTTCTCTCTCATAGCCCATTATAAACTGGTGGTGTGCTACGATGCATGTTCCTTTCTTATGCCATGTTATCGTCTGTGCAGTGAAAGTGAAGACAGAATTTTTTACATGGGAATCAGACGGGAACATTCTGAGAATATAAAGGGTTACATTTTTTTAAAGAAGAAAATCTGTGAAACTCTTTTCGTTTTTGTCATGCTGTCGATGCACTTGCAAAACATTTCATGCAACGTGTTTGGTACGAACTACTTTGGAACTGCTTCCTGTCAACAAATTTGTGGATAACTGTGCAAAGCGCTTTTTTTCTCTGCTCTACAGTTGCTCGGAGCTAAAGGTTAAACGCGGTACAGAAATAAGAAGCTGTGGAAATGGTGAAAAGTGGAGCGACGAAAGTGAAGGAAAAAAGGATTTTAGGAAGTGGCATGTGCACACTTTCTTTACTCTTCAACTACTTTACTCACTCAAGCCACACGTGTATGTAGTAGTATGTATCTACTTACTTTCTTTCAGCTACATGGTTCGATGAGCAGAGTGAAGACAGGATGAGTATTATCTGTTATGCAAAGAGAAAGAGCAAGTGGATCTTATGATAATGATAATGCAGAGCTGACGTATAAAATATATAGGCATGCTTAAAAATTCCAACTGAAGAGGAAATATATATTATGGGAAGGAAGGAAATGCATGTAGGTTTTTACCTACAAAAGAGCCCACATCGGGAATAGAAAAGCCTAATATTACGTATTGTGGAATACGTAACATTACATCGCAAGAAAATATCAAATTCTGAGATAACACCCAAAAGAAATGTATACGTCTGAATGTTTTTCTGTATTATTTTGAGAGAATAAAGAAAGCGAGCTACTGCTGGTCCTGTTGTCTGCCTTTTTTCTCTCGGTCTCTACTTCACGTTTCTTATTCCTGATTTTTTGGGGGACTAGACGATGTAAAGAAATGAGGATGAAGAGAGGAGGAGGCGCAAAGAGAAACGAAAAATAGTGCACGAGTAAAACCTATCATCATCAGTTATGCTTTAGAATAAGAAAATCAGACAGATGCCAGCAATACTTTATCCGGGCTGATAAGAGCAAGAGGAGAATTGCAATATGAAACGAATGATTTTTCTTATTCCTCTTTTTCCTTCTCACTTAACATTGTTATAAGGTGCTAATAACAACTATCGGGACAATGTGTCTCATTCATACATGTGCTTTCATCTCATTTCATTTCATGAAAAAATAGTAGCAACAAACTGCGTTCTTGTTCCTGTATCTTGAATTAAAATGGGACGTTCATTACTTACTCCAGTTTGTTGAAACTCAACACCATTTTCAACAAAGATTTTAGTTTCAAGATTTCTTTTTGTTTTGGTGAAAACAAATAAAGAAGCGTTGTGTGTGTTCTCATTCGCTTTCTTCTCACTGTTATGTTGTTTACATCTAGCATTTTTAGCATCCTTTTCATTCTCTTTAGTAGTAGATAGCCTAAATGTTTATAGATTGAAGCTGCTCCAATTTTTATTTGTGTCTCCTGAAATAAATAACTTGTGATGTTTTCAAGAGTAATTTTCCCTTTACAAGCGATTGCCTGCTCAATTCCTCGTAAAGAAAATGGAAGCCATTCAAAGTGACGAAGATAGAGCTGATACGATGTAAAAATTATACCAGCTTTAACCTTAAAATGGATGCATTCACAAATGTAGGGGAGACACATCTTTCTTTTTTCTGGAGATTTGGATGTTTGTTTACTTACAACTCGCTTGCCTGTTTGCTGTCTCCGTATTAGTATTTGTAAGAAAATACGAAAATGCGTCTTACTGACTAAAAGGAAGGAAAACAAAAAGCAGGTCATGTTTCTTGATTTAAATTTAAAGCGATGGCAAAACACCTTTCTCTCATTTCGAGCAAAAACAAGTTTTTGATTGATAAATTTACGTGGATTTTTGTCATCCTCTTTATTTTTCATTCTTCAACAAAGAAGGATGGGCTGAAAAAACAAGAAGCGTTTGATTCCTGTTTTTTCCTTTTCTCAAACAAGTTATCCCTCATACTTGGCAAAACAGTCGGTAACTTATACCGGTAAGAAATTATAACTTCCCCTGAAGAGAAACCAAAAGAAGCAAGAAATAGTACTGACAATACGCATCAGGTTAAAAAGGAAAAATCATTGGAGGAAATCGTCTTCTCCGCAGTATGTGTTTAGCAGTGTAATAGAAACGTAGAAGAGGCATGACAGTGACGGTTTTGTGGGTTATTTCTCCGTCGAAGCACAAAAAAGAGGCAGTCTTAGCATTAGCCGAACCTGCCTGCCTACCTAGAGCGACTACTGCTCTCCAGTACTTACAAACGTGAAATATTGATAAATGGTTTGAAAGCGCCTCGCAGGGTATCATGATATCTTCCACAAAGTCATTTTGACAAATGCAGCAATAAATAAACATTTCCAAGAAAGACGTACAACTATCCCCCAAACCAACGCGGATTCGTCTCTTCTGTCTACTTTGCTTCTGGAGCGGTCTCCTCCTCAGAGTAGCAGAGCACAACACAACTTTTCTCACTCTCCCTCTACCACTTCCAAGTTTCTGCTCCAATGCAGTTTAGTCAAGGAAGAAAGGAAAAGACGAACCAGAGAAAAAAGCTAGCCACACTCCATCTCACTCACCAGAGTCACCAGCAGCGGAATTTCTCCATTTCTTCACACGTCTCGACTCATGCTATTGTGGAAGTTAACAGAGTTAAGTTAAACGGATACAGTTTGGAATATTGGTTAGTCTCATCGAGTCAGGGACAGAGAGAAAATGTGAGGCTACCTAAGTCCTTGCCGCTTCAATGCTTTGATTTTAATACATTTATCTGGCTTAAGGCGTTCTACAATAATAAATAGAACATAATAACACTTATCACTCCGTTAGATTCGTACAACAGGAAAGAAGAGAAGAGACCAGCTGCACATTTTGTAGCGCACCAAATTCATCTCAACTGTGCTTCTCTTGGAGAGAGGAGAGGAAGCGGGAAGAAAGATACGCGGTTTATTATTTCTCTGGGTCTCTTTCTCTTTGTCCTTATTTTATGCCACTCTTTCCTGTCCTGCTCATCCTTATTCGGTTGGTGGATGTGGGTGTGGATGTGGACACGGGGGAAGAGTGACTGAGTGAGTAATATAGTGAAAGTGAGATGCAGGGAAAAGTGAGTCTGTCTGTCTCCTTACATCTCTCGTGTCGCTCGTCTTCTTGATACTGTCACAAAGTATGCATGGGTCATTTCTCATTAAATCTTGCCGTCTGCATCCACTAACTGTCCCACTGTGTTCTTTTGTCGCAGTTTTAAATGAGAACAAGAAGTCGAGTTGGAGGGTGGAACGATTCCTGACGCTGAAAGTGTACCGTATTCCCAGTCCGCTCCACTTTCCTCTCCTGAAGCAGGAGAAACTGGTAGATGGAGAAAGTATTTGCGGGAAATTGTGTTTGAAGCTGACATTTCCCCTCATTATATTAGATTTCATTTCATTCTGTTTTATTATAACAAAGTTTGAAATTAAAATTATTTGAATTATGAAGTCGAAAAATGAAAGAAAAAAGTGGTTTAAGTTAGGATGAAAAGGAATTGGTAAACAGGTGACAACGCCATACGCCAAGGCATTCTCCCAGAAGCCTATCATATTGTATAATAAGATCCAAGTTAAACGTGAATACCCTGTGGAATAAAGTGGTAAAGTAGTTTGAGAAAAGTCGTCTTTGAACCTCACATTAAACAACTCACCTGACGCAAAATTGCTTTGTGCACAAACAATGTCTCACTTGAGAAAGAAAATCACATGCAGTTTCCTGGGTTTCATCTTGACTTGAATATTTTATTTTTTCAAAGAGAAAGATTTTTCCTTTCAGTGTCGTTGAAAGCGAAACTCACAGTTGAAGCACTCATCTCTTCTCAAGCAATCATGGAAGTAATTGGCGATGTAAGGTCGAGATCCCCGAGACTAAAATCCGGTTAACAAGCGTATTACGTATGAATATGAATAATAATGATAATGCGTTAAAAATAGTGGTAATATAATCATAGTGCCGTGATATGATGTCGTTACATCAGTAATATTAATATGCACACATATATGTATAACGTGGCTTCGTAGTAGTGTGCGTGTTTAAGTCAGACTGCTTCCTTCAAAACTTTCTTTTTTATCTCTGCTAAAGAGGAGTGAAAAGTTTTTGTGAAGAAAGTTTCCGACTTTTATGCTTTACGCGCCTATTTCTTCTCTCCATCTCACTCGGCCAGAAATTCAGGGTAGCGTCCACAGCATAAACCATGACTTCCCTTCCTATCATTTTTTTTTTTGCTTCTTTACACGATTATTATGATTATGATTATGTTTCTCGAGGATTTATAAGCACTTTTTGCTACGTCGGAATTTTTACTGCCTCTACAACAAGACTTTACACCAGACACGCAGGCTTGAGAAAAAGAGTCTTGATGTATTAACTACTCAGATTTTTCTGCGTTTCGTCTTTTCCATGACTGTTTATGAGTTTCTTGCTTTCTCTCTCACAACGGTGCTTGATCTGCTCTCCTCTGGTTTGCTCATTCATGCACAAAAACAGGGTCGGAATTTATGGGACACACATTTACCCCGTTTGCGTATGCGACCATCAAAGTGTTCCTTCCTCGTAACATAAACCTCGCAACTCTTCTGCACGATTGAACTTTCTTTTAGCAATTATCTGACCAAGGCAGAGGAGGTTTTGGTAGTGTCTGAAAAGGTGAAACTTGTGCAAAAACTTTGATCTTGTGCCTACTAATAAAGAGGGGCGCGGTGCGTCTCCATCAGAGAAAAGAAAATTATGCCAATTTTCCCCATAACTATATTCTATGTAGTTTATGGGGCTACTGTTTCAATATTTTTAAAAAAATCAAGCAAATACAAGCATAATTTTGCTTAAATATGGGAATTTTAAAATCCATCAGAGAACATGTTCACTACTGTATCTTTATGATATTTTAAATTTCATGGTGAAAAATAATTAAATGAGATGTGTTCACCAACTGTGTTTTTAAATTGGGTGTGAAATGACCTCAGAGGGTGGGGCGTGTTGTGAAGAAAAAATATTAGCGGATTTTTTGGATTTAGCATTAGATGATATGAGACGAGAGAAGAGAAATGAAAATGCCATCCTATCTTATCCTATGGCAGAGTGTTCCACTGTCACTCATTTAATTACACAGTCAGCTTGTCAATTTTCTACATTTTAGCCTTCTGTACACTTCAATAAAACATGTTTATGAAGTTGACATCCCGATGAGAATTACGTTTTACTTTAGTCTGCTGCTGATGAAAAAATTTGATTTCCCAAATTTTCCAAATGAATAAATTGGCTTATTTCACCATATTTACGAGATTAAGTGGAGAAAAAGCGAGTAGCAGAAAGGAAATGAGAGTTTATGACGAAAGGAGAGAGGAAGCTTCGGCTTTCTATTTCTGCTTTCTATTTAGGCCTTCATAATCATAATCTAGCAAATTCTACAAAGCAAAGGGATGACGACGAAAGAAGGGAATGCAATTCTCCGCAAGTAATCACACTGGATAATATAATTTTTCACTGTATTAGATTATGGAAATGTCAGAACGGATGTAGCACTAAAAACGCTGAAAGGTTATTGAGTCCCTCGAGAAGTCAAACTAAGCAGAGAAAACCACCTTCAGCTACATAAGCCAACTCCATCTCACCAACTATTAGACACGAAAGTGGGTTAACTAACGAAACGTAACAGATCAGGCACACAAACTGCCAGCGTAACTCAATGGACCCAAACATACGATTGAATTTTTAAAAAATGCACATAAGGGAAAGATAAGATAAAAATAACATTATGTATCCAAGTATTGCACTTCATGATCTGCCTTCAGTTACTCAAACATGTGGACAAAAATATGATCACATTCGTCGCAATACTTGTTCATTTGTTGATTCCGTTTGTTCAAGGACGCTCATGTTGGGAGAGAGTTAGTTGTTAGTTAAATACATTACGTACCATCCAATCCACTCTTTTGTTACCATAATCGTATTTTAGTCATTTCTCCTTCGCCCACTCACTCCTTCGAAGAGAAAGTCGCAAAAGCACAAGAAAGTTTTTTAAGAACAAGGAAAGGTTAATGCATTCATATTAAGTATGTACTTATTGTATGACGAGAGATTGGGGAACTGTAATCGGGTA